>LAPY01003364.1:0-18466 GCA_000970635.1 Eragrostis tef | reverse complement strand
TTTTAACTTTTTATTGACGTTAGGTAGCTCGAGCTAATCGACCTCATCAAAAAAAGAACAGGGTAAACTATAACATAATGCGTTCTCTCATTGCTGATTCTACTTCACTTTGTTCATTTTGCAGGCTTTCTATCAAAATTACATGGCTGCTATGGCCCAGTTGTTCGGCTATGGCTAGGACCGTCTCAACTACTTGTATCAGTTAAAGAGCCTAACCTAATTAAAGAGGTGCTAACAAAGGCTGAAGATAAGTTACAGTTGACTGGGAGGACATATACTTTAGCTTGTGGAAGACTTGATCTATTCATTTCGTCATTCCAGAAGGTACGTATATCCGTGCAACAAAATATATGTGGACTTTGTAGTATTACCAAGTCAGTTTGAATTGGCACAGGGGTGGGGATGGGGAGACCCATGGGTACCTTCAGATCTCCTCTAGTTCAAAATGATGAACTAAATATTCAGGGTTTTTTTAGAGATTCATGTGTACCCATAAAAAGCTGCATCGCCACCTCTATCGGTGTATATGTTTTCCAATTAGTTTATGGATTTATATGTTCAATTACTGCTTTGATCTTTTACTTAATCCTTTTATCTACAATTTTCAGGTCCAAACTAGGAGAGAATCCCTGAAAGCATTCTTGGATAAAAAACTTACAACTGATGGTGGTCGAGGTTCACTCAAAATTATTGATATTGTCCTTGGTAGAATCAGATCTATTTCCACTGATTTTGTGGACAGTAGATCTTTCTCCCAGCACATGGCGTTCAACATCATTGGTGCAACTCTTTTCGGTGATGCCTTCTTCGATTGGTCTGATGCTGCAGCTTACGAAGAACTTCTTATGATGGTTGCAAAGGACGGTTGCTTCTGGGCATCTTATGCAGTTCCTCCATTTTGGAAACCTAGTTATACAATATCAAAAGGGGGGGGGGGGGGGGGCATGGTCTATTTCATCTCTTTCGGGGCCCATGTTAATGATGTTATCAAAGCCTCAAGCTTACATGGTTGAGCTGACATTTTGTGTAAACGAATAGGTAGTTGCAGAGCATTACAAATGTTTAAGAAGATGATCTAATGCATATTACTGACAGATTTGCACTAGTGAACAACCAATCTACGAATTTTTCGCTCGTTACTTGCAAATCTGGACAACCCTCAATCAACAGTCCTTCATTAATACTCCCTCCATTATTGTTTTTAACTTTTTATTGACGTTAGGTAGCTCGAGCTAATCGACCTCATCAAAAAAAGAACAGGGTAAACTATAACATAATGCGTTCTATCATTGCTGATTCGACTTCACTTTGTTCATTTTGCAGGCTTTCTATCAAAATTACATGGCTGCTATGGCCCAGTTGTTCGGCTATGGCTAGGACCGTCTCAACTACTTGTATCAGTTAAAGAGCCTAACCTAATTAAAGAGGTGCTAACAAAGGCTGAAGATAAGTTACACTTGACTGGGAGGACATACACTTTAGCTTGTGGAAGACTTGATCTATTCATTTCGTCATTCCAGAAGGTACGTATATCCGTGCAACAAAATATATGTGGACTTTGTAGTATTACCAAGTCAGTTTGAATTGGCACAGGGGTGGGGATGGGGAGACCCATGGGTACCTTCAGATCTCCTCTAGTTCAAAATGATGAACTAAATATTCAGGGATTTTTAGAGATTCATGTGTAACCAACAAAAGCTGCATCGCCACCTCTATCGGTGTATATGTTTTCCAATTAGTTTATGGATTTATATGTTCAATTACTGCTTTGATCTTTTACTTAATCCTTTTATCTACAATTTTCAGGTCCAAACTAGGAGAGAATCCCTGAAAGCATTCTTGGATAAAAAACTTACAACTGATGGTGGTCGAAGTTCACTCAAAATTATTGATGTTGCCCTTGGTAGAATCAGATCTGTTTCCACTGATTTTGTGGACAGTAGATCTTTCTCCCAGCACATGGCGTTCAACATCATTGGTGCAACTCTTTTCGGTGATGCCTTCTTCGATTGGTCTGATGCTGCAGCTTACGAAGAACTTCTTATGATGGTTGCAAAGGACGGTTGCTTCTGGGCATCTTATGCAGTTCCTCCATTTTGGAAACCTAGTTATAGGAGGTACCGGACCCTTTGTGCTAAGTTGAAGATATTAACACAGGGCATCATCAGAAAATCTAGAGGCCAAGATACTACACTTAGCCATTTTGATCAGAGATCCTTTCAGAGAAATGAAGGGATGATCAAAGATCCTAGGGGAGGTGTTTTAAATGGCATGATGTCATGTCATGGGGCTGCTGAAGGGTTACTTAGTTCAGAAGAGGAAATATGTGGTAACATTATGGGTTTGATGTTGCATGGCATTTCCACTTGTGCTAACTTGATCAGCAACATTTTAACATATGTTGTATTGTCCCCAAAGTTGCAAGACCAGGTACACTATAGTTCCTTTATTTTCTGTCTGTTGCAAACTATTTGATTGCTCTCTTGTGATGTTAAAATTGACGCTTGTGTTTTGTTGTTCATATAAGTAGAACTCTTGAGTTGTTACTTTTTAAATATGTTGGTAAGAAATAGTCAGTTGCAAATTGTCTTCCATTTTCAGCAAGGAATGTTTCTTTAAAACATTGTGCATCTTACAAAAGTGCGTTCAACATGAAAGCCCTTCAATCATATGATACTAGAGAGGATCACCATTGTCCGACTTGTTGTGTTCATACAATGCGATATTAACTTTGTGTAATGCATTTCAACACCACATCTTTGCCAAGTTTAATGGATGCATGTAACCATGCTTAACTTAGTTTTATATCAGATTAATAGAATGGGAACTGGAAAATCGCTATCTATGAAAAGTATATTTCGTACTACGTTTGTAGACATGGAATAAAGAAATGAGATCACACTTATCCATTTATCTTTGCTTACGGTTTCTTTCAGTTCTTGCTTGTTTTAATTACAATGTTTGGCGCACCTCTGGCTCATGCTACTTTATTTTGCAGCTGTATGCAGATATTGTCGCAGTCTGCAAGGAATCATCTGAGCTGAATGTTGATGACTTGCTTAGGATGCGATACTTGCTTGCTACTGTATGTGAATCTGCTCGTCTTTCGCCTGCTGGACCTCTTCTGCAGCGATGTTCACTGAAACATGGTAATCATGTTTTATAAACTTTTCAGATGGATATATCTTCTGTCCATCATAATTTTATGCATTAAACCATGATAATATGAAGTTTGATCTTGTTATTTGTCCACGCCTCTAGCTGCAAGATAGCTTGACGTATAGTGATGACATATTTTTAGCATGTGTTGTAGCTCAATTTTTATTATCATATATGTGATGTTATGTATCGCTGATCTGCTTTTGATTTGATCTTTCTTGATTGCAGATTTGACTATTGAATCCGGCATCACTGTGCCAGCTGGAGCGGTATTGGTTGTTCCTCTGCATCTTGTGCAAATGGATAATTCTATATGGGGCAACGATGCAAGCCAGTTCAATCCTCAGCGATTACTCGGAAAGGATGCTGATCTTGAAGGTCGCTCTCTTCCAATCATTTCCCCTCTCTCTAAAAGTACTTTGCATTAGGGCACTGAAGGTTATGCATCAAGTTCAGTGTTTCTGGTTACCTAGATGACTTTCTGCTAATTAGCAGCTTCCTAATTCTTTTGTTGATTGTTTATTAATTCACTGCAGAAATGTTAGGACTGCCTAAAAGCTCAAACGGGTTCGATTTTTACCCTGGATGTGTTAAAACACAGTCATTTCTTCCATTTGGTTCTGGGAGTCGAGCATGCGTTGGGCAGAAGTTTGTGATCCTTGCGATATCAATGCTGATTGCCAGTCTGCTTCGCAACTATGAGGTTAGATATACCATTATATCCTGTCAAGATATGTTGCTATTTGATTTTTGGCTTGTGTTCATATGAACTTAGTCAGCTTCACCGAAAATTCTTCAGAGTTTTAGTCATTCTATTTTGGAGACTGTAAGCTAACTAGGTAGAAGAGCTCTTGAGCTTATGATAAATTTCTTATGTTATTTGGGACTTGATCTTTCAGGTACGTCCTCATCCAGGTCTGTCTGAAGAGATGGACTCAGCAGTTGGCAGCAGCAGCAGCTTTCACCATCTTCCAAACCCGAAGATCGCCTTCATTAAACGAGGGATCTAAAGAGGAGTTTGGGCGATAAAAAATTGACGCATTTGACTATTCTATATTGTTTTTTACTGGTATTGTGCCAGGATATGATCTTTAGTTTCCTACAGTTGTTGGGCCACGCTGAAGGTTGCAAAGGTGATACTTTGCGACATGTTGGTGCCTTTTTTCCTCCAGATTTTTGACAGCCCAGTGAGCTTCGTCAGATCTTGTTTTTGGTAGCGTTTTGGAGCATCCGGGGGCTGTTAGATCACAGGAGGTGTATGCTGATGTGCATATACAAATAGTAGTTTTTAAGTTGGAGTTTTCTCCTCCCTCCAGAGGAATGTAATGTCCAATGTATTATGTTGATGTGTATGTTGGATCATGTGTATACGCATGGTTAATGCTTTTGTCTGATCAGGAAAGTTGAGTACCATATTGTCCTTGTTTCTATATTGTGCACTGGAAATATTTATTTTTATTTAAGATATTGAGAACTCATGTTATGTATTGATGGATATGATCACCTCTAGATATTTGACAATGATATTCTTATTTGAGTATTTTTTTTCTTTGGACATAGTATGAAGAAAAGTTACAATGTGAACTACTTGAAAAATACTTTAGAGGCGGTAAACTGTAGTTTTCTTTTCTTTTTCTTGTGAGTCCAAGAATTGGGTTGCGGCAGGAGCGCAACATATTCCTGTATGGTTGCAGTCGTAATAATAATAATTTAATAGGTAACATCTGCTGTGCTTCCTTGACTAGAGATAGATGCGGCAAAACATGCTCTTGTTTTCACTGTAATTTTGTTCGGTAACTAACAATGCTGCAGGGAATAACAGGCCAACAGGGCCTGCGGCCGCAAAAATTCCATGCACGGCGCCGTCGGTGCTGCTAGCCGTTGGTGTGCCTCGTGGGACGGGCAAAACTTAGAAACTTTAGAAAACTAACACCTGGTACAACAAACGCACATGCTCCACCACGTCGAGCTCGGGGTGTTCCAACGATATGCCAGCGAACTCGCCGAGTCCCAACGGATGTGTCTGCTGTTTTTGGACGAAAGCACGGGATCCTGCGCTGAAATCGTGAACGAGTCTGGGAATTCGTCAAGATATCCCTTTGAACAAATTTGACCCCGTGCTAAAATGCATAAACAAAGTCGGGAGCGCTCGGGCGCGCAGCTCGTACTGTACTCCATACTCGATCACTCGCTTAAGTTTGCAGTTACCTGAGTAAAGTTGGTGCGATAAATAGGCAAGCTGCCCGGTAAAAGCACTCCACCACATCAGTGCCACTGAAGTAGTAGCCATCCTTTCTGATCTCCTTTGTGTTAACATCGTTTGATCGCCATGTGTAGTGGAGGTGGCAGTAGCATTGGCAGGAAACCGCCGCTTTGCTTGCTGCTGCTTCATGTGCTACTGCTACTCGCTGCGAGCAACGGAGCTGCCGGTCTTCAGGTTGGGTTCTACCGGCAGAGCTGCCCCAACGCGGAGTCCGTCGTGAGGGCCGTCACCTGGGCCGCGGCGTCCAGGGACCCCAGCCTCGCCGCCAAGCTGCTCAGGCTCTTCTTCCACGACTGCTTCCCACGGGTACACGCTCAATCACATCTTCACAGCAATTCACCGACATCTCCACAGCAATGCTGATCGACTTGGTCTCGTGACGATCGATCCAACACCAGGGCTGCGACGCGTCAGTGCTGCTCGACGGCCCGGAGTCCGAGAAGACGGCGTTCCCGAACTAGTCGCTGGGCGGGCTCGAGGTGATCGACGCGGCCAAGGCGGCGCTCGAGAAAGCCTGCCCCGGCACGGTCTCCTGCGCGGACGCGCTCGCGCTGGCCACCCGCGACGCCGTCGCGTTCCAGTTCGGCCGGCCGATGTGGCAGGTGGAGACCGGCCGGCGCGACGCCCGCGCGTCGCGCGCCGCGGACGGCATGGACGTGCCGCACCCGGACTTCACGTTCCAGCAGCTCAGAGACTCGTTCGCCAAACGCAGCCTCGGCGTCGCCGACCTCGTCGCGCTGTCGGGCGCGCACACGCTGGGTGGCGGGCTCGCCGTCATCGACCCCGGCTACGCGGCGGAGCTGCTGCGCCAGTGCCCCAGCACGGCGTCGCGGAACATGGTGGCTATGGACCCCGGCAGCGAGTTCAGGTTCGACGGCAACTATTACGCCACGGTTAAGGCCAATCGCGCCGCGCTGCCCTCGGACGCCGCGCTGATGCACGACGGCGAGGCCGCGCTCATCGTCGACGAGCTCCGCGACCAGGGCAAGTTCCTAGCCGCGTTCGCGCGGTCCGTCACGAGGATGGGAGCGGTCGGCGTGCTCACAGGCAACGATGGGGAGATCAGGAGGAACTGCCGTGTCGTGAACTAACTATAGTCACAACGCTCGTTGTCAACTAGTACGAGGCGTGGCCACATACAGCTGTGCCTCTCGGCTTGATACGTGATATGATTGCCACACGGATCAATCGTCAAATAGTTGTGACTTGTTGTTTTGGGTACAAGAACTTCAAGAATAAACATCACAGTTTTTTTCTCCCAAAAAAAAGAGAGAAAAGAGCAAAGGTGTTGTCGGAATATAACACACTCGACTAGTTCCCCTCCATCCCGGCGGCCGCTGAACATGCACGCCGTCATGGCTCCTTCCACCGAGGTAGCAGACCAACATCTCCCGTAGTCGTCCCCGTATCTGTTCTCCCCCTGTCCTCTCTTGAACAAGGGGCTCACGTGGAGATCCATCCGCTTGGGGCGATTTCAGAATCCTTTTGTTCTAAGTTGCAACCGAAATTTCAGGTTGAGATTCTGGGCATTGGGTGCGCAGCTGCTTAATCTTCGCGGGCAAGGTTCTGTCTCGGCTTTGACAGAGTTGTGTTGAAAGTGCAAAGACCTAGACTGAATTCTGACTATCATCCATGGAGGAGACAAATAATGGGACCACTGTTGTAAGCATTTCCCCTCTTCTTCCCTAATTTTCCTCGCTTGTTTATTGTACTGCTTAATTCAGCCACCAAGTTGGTCGCTGCCATAGCCTCATTTTTATGTTTTTTTAATTATGTTCTGTCTTCTTGTAACTCATATACCTTCAACCCAGAACTGAATTTTCTTCACCAATTCAGAGGATCTTAATCTAGAACATGCACTTTGATGTGAGTCTCCATGTGGTAGAGGAAGGTCTATCTTTTGCACTCAAGGTTTATGTTAGGCATAACTATTTTGTTGACCAATTGGTCACCATGGTTTTTTTTATTATTATTATGTTTTGAGTCCTGGTACTACCATACATTTATGTAAATTGGAAATTGTGCTGAAATGTATTCAACCTATCTTAATACAAAGCAGCAAGGACAAATCTTTGTCTCTGTGTAGTGAATCTTAAACATTCTGCTAGAAACACTCCTTCTGACCTCTTTGATGTGCAATTTGTTTTGTTCCTAGTCTATACTGGCTAAACTAAATGGATATCACGATGTTTGTAGCAATCAGCAGAGGAAGATAGGCTCAGCATGTTGACTGATGATATTCTACTTTCAATCTTGGGGCGAGTTGACATAAGTACAGCCGTAAGGACAAGCCTCTTGTCAGCTCGGTGGAGTAACGTGCCTTGGTTGTTGCCTGAGCTTAACGTTGATGTCAAGGACTTCCTACCTGTCCCAAATCCAAATACTATTGAGGTGAGTCACATGGATGATGCAACGGCATCCCTAACCAAAGTCGCCAGGAGTTTCTTGTCCAAACCTCGGAGTGAATCCACTGTCACAAGGATGCACCTTACTATCTACTTGATCAACAATTTCTCAGGCGATGTTGGCCCACTTTTAATTGATGCGATTGATAGTGGTAGACTAAAGGATCTGGATCTTATTATTATGGATGAAAAGGACCCTCCAGACTGCAGTGACGAGGAAATGTTACAAAAGGCCCAGGATGTCAATGGTTTTTTTAATGCCTGCCCTAGTGTGCTTGTTTGCCTCACAAAACTCTCTTTATACAACGTGTGCTTTGGTCAGTTGGACATCCATCATGTCTTATTTGACTTTTGCAAGCAGTTGAAGCATATAGCTCTCTTCCATTGTGATGCTGGTCGTCGATCCATATGGAAGATAGACGCTCCACACTCTGAACTTTGGTGTTTTAGAGCTCTATACGTGCTGCAATGCTGCATTGAGAAGCTTGAGGTTGTCTGTCTTCCGAAACTGGAGAAGCTTCATTGCGATAGCCATGTGAGGACTGCGATGCTATCAGCACACCTTGGTGTCCTCAATGGGGCTCGTCTTCCCAAAGAATAAGGACGAGCAAGATTTTTTTTTTTTTCGAACCAATGAGCAGGAGCACTGCTCTTTCATTTAAGGAGGAAAAGAAGGGACAAGCAAGATTCAGTAGTCAAGGAGGTTACCAATGGCATAGTCTGTAGTGTCCAAATAATTTTTGGCAACTAATTAAAACGTTATGATGAATGTTTCGGATGTTTTCTGGTATCTCGTGATATATTGCATTTGTTTGACACTTTGGATGTTCTCTGCTGTGTGTTGTGAAATATTTTGATTTGATCATCGGGCGTGCTGCAGTTTTGTACGAATACCACGTATACGATTACTGCAGTATGGTTCACAAAAAAAAAAGATTACTGCAGTATGCATTTTTTTTCAAGTCAGATATTTTTAATATGATTCAGCTTTTTTCCCTTATTGGGCTACATCTCAAATTTCCTCTCTTCCTCCGGTTACTCGGACCGAGCTTATACTTCGCTTATCTCGCCAATTCCCCGTCCGTATCTGTGTTTAGGGGTTCCATGAGGACTGCCCCGGACGACGTATCTGAGGCCCGCTAGTGCCTATTTCGCGGCGGGTGGGGCGATTTCAGAATCCTTTTGTTCTAAGTTGCAACCGAAATTTCAGGTTGAGATTCTGGGCATTGGGTGCGCAGCTGCTTAATCTTCGCGGGCAAGGTTCTGTCTCGGCTTTGACAGAGTTGTGTTGAAAGTGCAAAGACCTAGACTGAATTCTGACTATCATCCATGGAGGAGACAAATAATGGGACCACTGTTGTAAGCATTTCCCCTCTTCTTCCCTAATTTTCCTCGCTTGTTTATTGTACTGCTTAATTCAGCCACCAAGTTGGTCGCTGCCATAGCCTCATTTTTATGTTTTTTTAATTATGTTCTGTCTTCTTGTAACTCATATACCTTCAACCCAGAACTGAATTTTCTTCACCAATTCAGAGGATCTTAATCTAGAACATGCACTTTGATGTGAGTCTCCATGTGGTAGAGGAAGGTCTATCTTTTGCACTCAAGGTTTATGTTAGGCATAACTATTTTGTTGACCAATTGGTCACCATGGTTTTTTTTATTATTATTATGTTTTGAGTCCTGGTACTACCATACATTTATGTAAATTGGAAATTGTGCTGAAATGTATTCAACCTATCTTAATACAAAGCAGCAAGGACAAATCTTTGTCTCTGTGTAGTGAATCTTAAACATTCTGCTAGAAACACTCCTTCTGACCTCTTTGATGTGCAATTTGTTTTGTTCCTAGTCTATACTGGCTAAACTAAATGGATATCACGATGTTTGTAGCAATCAGCAGAGGAAGATAGGCTCAGCATGTTGACTGATGATATTCTACTTTCAATCTTGGGGCGAGTTGACATAAGTACAGCCGTAAGGACAAGCCTCTTGTCAGCTCGGTGGAGTAACGTGCCTTGGTTGTTGCCTGAGCTTAACGTTGATGTCAAGGACTTCCTACCTGTCCCAAATCCAAATACTATTGAGGTGAGTCACATGGATGATGCAACGGCATCCCTAACCAAAGTCGCCAGGAGTTTCTTGTCCAAACCTCGGAGTGAATCCACTGTCACAAGGATGCACCTTACTATCTACTTGATCAACAATTTCTCAGGCGATGTTGGCCCACTTTTAATTGATGCGATTGATAGTGGTAGACTAAAGGATCTGGATCTTATTATTATGGATGAAAAGGACCCTCCAGACTGCAGTGACGAGGAAATGTTACAAAAGGCCCAGGATGTCAATGGTTTTTTTAATGCCTGCCCTAGTGTGCTTGTTTGCCTCACAAAACTCTCTTTATACAACGTGTGCTTTGGTCAGTTGGACATCCATCATGTCTTATTTGACTTTTGCAAGCAGTTGAAGCATATAGCTCTCTTCCATTGTGATGCTGGTCGTCGATCCATATGGAAGATAGACGCTCCACACTCTGAACTTTGGTGTTTTAGAGCTCTATACGTGCTGCAATGCTGCATTGAGAAGCTTGAGGTTGTCTGTCTTCCGAAACTGGAGAAGCTTCATTGCGATAGCCATGTGAGGACTGCGATGCTATCAGCACACCTTGGTGTCCTCAATGGGGCTCGTCTTCCCAAAGAATAAGGACGAGCAAGATTTTTTTTTTTTTCGAACCAATGAGCAGGAGCACTGCTCTTTCATTTAAGGAGGAAAAGAAGGGACAAGCAAGATTCAGTAGTCAAGGAGGTTACCAATGGCATAGTCTGTAGTGTCCAAATAATTTTTGGCAACTAATTAAAACGTTATGATGAATGTTTCGGATGTTTTCTGGTATCTCGTGATATATTGCATTTGTTTGACACTTTGGATGTTCTCTGCTGTGTGTTGTGAAATATTTTGATTTGATCATCGGGCGTGCTGCAGTTTTGTACGAATACCACGTATACGATTACTGCAGTATGGTTCACAAAAAAAAAAGATTACTGCAGTATGCATTTTTTTTCAAGTCAGATATTTTTAATATGATTCAGCTTTTTTCCCTTATTGGGCTACATCTCAAATTTCCTCTCTTCCTCCGGTTACTCGGACCGAGCTTATACTTCGCTTATCTCGCCAATTCCCCGTCCGTATCTGTGTTTAGGGGTTCCATGAGGACTGCCCCGGACGACGTATCTGAGGCCCGCTAGTGCCTATTTCGCGGCGGGAGTATAGGAAAAGAAAAAGGAAAAAAAAAAGGAAAAGAAAAGATGCACGGTGCTATTCGCGAGTTGCAGAATCTGCCGGTGGAGGCGATTTCGCGGCGGGAGTATAGGAGGAGGTTGTTTGCGAGGCGGGGGGAGAGAGCAACCAAGACTTCGACGGAGGAGGAATTCGGGAAGAGTAAGGGGCTGCTAGGTTCCAGGCAAGCTTTATCTGAAACCTCCTATGGGGCTACCGCGAGGATGCCTCTGCTGCCAGAAGAAGATGGTATTTGGGACATTCTGGTGGGCGGATATGAGCATCCGCCAATATTTGGAGATATGCCAGACATTGTAGGCGTAGAATCAGTAGAGGAATCATGGAAAGAGTTTGAGGCGCCGAAGGAGGAGGAAGATGAGTGTAGTTGGCTATGTTTATTTGATAAGAAAGATGAGCGGAATTCGCCGAGGTTGGGAGAGGAAGATGGGTGTGGTTGGCTGTCTTTATTTGATGAGAAAGATGATGAGCAGGGTTCACCGAGTATTGATCCGTGGGGGCGGAGGATGGGAGTGGAGAAGGATGGTCTTGGGATGAGGATGGAAGTGGAGAAGGAGGGTCTTGGGATGACGATGGAGGAGGAGGAAGATCCAGAGATGATGGGATTGGGAGGTATGGAGTGGATGACGCCTAGCCGGTTTCGCCGTCAGTGGGATGCGCAATGGTCTGGTTACTACGGTTCATTCGAGGACACCAGTGAGTTCTCCATTAACCATCTTAGGCTAACCTTTTGATACGCTGCTCAATTGTGCTTGCCCTGTATCTTTTGTATCTTTGTCAATAACTGAATTGTCTAATTCTTTCTACCACCTAATTAGCGATAACTAGTCTATCAACCCGTGCGCCTGCACGGGCTAGAAACTTGAATGATTCTGTTAACGGTAGTATAAGACTCATCAGATATTCATATTTTCGGTCTTAATATTGCAGCACACCATTGTTAGAGTCGATCACAGGTCGAGCCATTTCGATGGACTTGTAGCAGTGTTCTAAATAAAATATTGTCTGCATTGATGACAGGTTTGCATTGATCGGGCTCAATGGCAAAATCTCTATCCGTCAGAAATTACAACCATTCCATTATATATAGAGCCAAAAATCTTTTTTTCCCCCGAAAACATAGGCGAACATTTCATCTCTTTTTCGAGAACATAGCCAAAAATCACTTTTTTTTCCTATATATAAGTAACATAGCGGAACATCTGATTTGACTTGATTGCTTATAGCTTCTTCTTTTTTCAAAATACATTATAGATGCTTGACACACGTATATCAACACTCATCCCTCATGTTGTATCGACACTCATCGCACCTTTGTCCATGGTCACCAAGTAAACTTTACATGAGGCTAATAGTCACCTGGTGCCGATCAAAAAAAAATAGTCACCTGGTTGTAGCCTGCCGGCTGCAGCCGCGCTAGTTACTTCTTGCTCGTCATTGATTTGTGACAACAACCGGTGGTGTGCTATGAGATCGAGACCACGGTAATCTATGAATCCTAATGGAAATCAGAATCGTTGTTTTATCTGGACCTCCACGCTGGGAAAATGATCTGCCTGTTAAGAACTCTTGCCGTGATTTTGTACATGCGGGATTCCTGTGTTGCTATCTTGTTTAAATGATTTTGGAAAGCTTTTATTCTGTATACTTTCATCAATAGGACTTGATGTGATACGGACGATAGATATCCATTAATTTTTTTTCCTGACGTAACCATGCTGAGTTTGGTAACGTAACCTCTAGGGACTCTTGCCAAACGTGGGGATTTACTTGATTTTTCATCTGTGGCTATGATTTGTCACGTATATAAATAGATGGCCGGATGTTTTTCTTTTTTACGGTAATTTCTAGGATTTTCCTCCGATTAACGTGGAGGCACCGAAAGGAGCCTCTAATTAGTAAATATAAGATACAACATAATACTGCCATTTTGTTATATTGTTAGATACTTGACCTGTAAACGCAATAGCTGAGCTGTAGTTACTAGATTTCAAACGCTCTTTCTGATTATTGTCACGGTTGTTATTACTTCTGTTGCTATTACTAGATTTTGATGTTAGCACGTTTGAAATAGTATTTTACAACTATGTGCAGCAAGGCTCCCCAACATGCGTTTCGCAAAGAGGGCTCCACTGGATTACACTGCTTAGCCAGAACCTACTCTACAGGTTTTTTCAGTCAAGCTTGCTGCAATTAGAGGGGGCTTACAGATGCCACTTGATGTGTTTGGTATGGTTGCCATGCGCGACGGCGTTGACCACAATCGCAATATCATCTTCTACCGCAAAAGGGACAACTGCCAGACCCTCACCGAAGAGGTTTGTAGCATTTGTCACGTATCATTGCTCGTTTTGTCTATCTCCTCTGGTGCCGAGTAACACAACCATTGTAATTTTGTACCTAACTTTCCTGTTAACTCATCTGCCCTTCCAAATTTACGTTAATGTCCCGTTCTGCTCCTTGCAATTATCTTTGGCTCATGTGCGTAAAATTACGGTGCCTTTTGCTTGCACTGGAATCAACATCTTAGCCTATGTGCACAATCAAAGTGAGGAAGAACTTATGACATGCGTATCATACATATCAGTAGTATATGTCTATGGGTTTGATCACATACACTAAGGAAATAACTATTTCCGTCACAAGCCAGGCCCAACTAGTTGATTACTGATTTGGCAAATTGACTGAAGTTCCTGCCTCTCTATATTAGCATAATGGAGCAGATGCACGTTATCTCAGGTATTAAGGGGACCTAGGGAAGAATGCGCAATCTTTCACCTGGCTCCAACTGCGCCCTTGGGAACGATGGTCCCTTTACATGCTGCTCCCACAATGCATTGGTTGACCTCTTGTGTCCATATTATTCCTTGGTTGGGTTTGGTAGTTTCTGGAATTCGCTTATGAATTTGGGCCATAGAATGTTACAGGTCTTGGTAGAGAAATATCCTAAATAAGATAACCTTTAGTGACTTTATTGTGCAAAATGAGTACCTTATTCTCCTTGTGACTAATTCATTAAGCTAATAGCTTCTCCAATCTTTTGTGTTATACACTCTACATCATTTAGCCAATGCGCTTTTTGATCTTTATTACAGTGTTCTGTTTTGATTATGCTGCTCAATATTCACCTCTTCTTTCTTTTGCTTTAGTTTCAATATTCACCATCTTCAGTTGCATGCAGGATCCATACTTGGTACTAACAGGTCCTACACGTGCTGTTATACATGTGGTATCGAATCCTGTGTTCATTGAGGTTAAGCTTACAGTGAAGGGCACCACTGAATCTGAGGATAAAGACTTGAGAAATCTAGTTGCACCACTATATCGTGGTGATCCGATGTATTCACATCTGCTTAACTATAATTTCAGAAGCAAGCTTAGCACTCTGGAGTTTTCACTCGGACACATTGTTGGCTCTGTGGAGGCCACAGTATTTGTGCGAGTCATTCAAGGATCATGGCCAGATGATTTCTGTGGTATAATTATCGCCTCTACCAACTGCTTCAAAACCAAACCCGATATTGGCCATAAGAAGATCATCTTACTTGATTCTGGAGGTGAGAAAGTCACCGTAAGCAGTGATGGCAAGATCAAGCTCTCACGGTCTGTTGTTTCTGTTGAACTTGCTGGAAGGTTGAACATAAGTGTCAAGGCACTGAAAGGTAACAACAGGGTTGCTGAAAGAACGAGAAGTTTGAAGCCGTCCAAAGATGGTACAAAGCGCTATAAGTACAAAATGGGCTTCTGTGAACTGTTGGTCACTGTTGTCTGGTCGCTCTTGGCGGGCGATCCTGTTCTGCGAAGTTTTCCTGTTGAAACTACAGGAAAGATGGAAGCTTGAAGTTGAATGGTTTTCACACCTAAGGAAGCCAATAGCGTACCTATATGTTATGCTTCGTGCAGGCTTTTGTAAGATTGATGCTATATTAATTCTGGGTAGTGATGTAGTGCAGTTTCAGGATTGTTATGGTAGCTCTTCACGCTGAAGTGGAAGCTTTGTAAGTTAATATTGTAGAAGATGATCGCAGTAAATTTAAGCCCATACTCGGGACCAAGATGATCAAATTTTGAACGCATCGTCCATGAGACAAAGTTCAATTGAATTATGAAAAACACACGAGCGACACAAATGTAAACTACACTCTGCGCGCTGTATTGGCACCACGAACCTCTCACTTCATCATCAAAATCACAAAGCCTACCAACAAAAGAACCATGTCGCTGACCGGACGAACCGACGCCGCCGCCCAGTTGCCGGAGGCGGAGCCCGGCGGAGCAGGCGAGTAGTCGCCGGAGTCCGTGCTGGTGCTGAGGACGACGACGACCCAGTCGCCCTCGTTGGCAATGCCGACGCCGGAAAACTTGCTGTCGTTGAGGAACCGGTTGTACTGCGACTTGGTGTAGTTGGTGAGCACCACGTCGAAGGGGGAGAGGCCCGGCACGCACGCCGGCATCACTTGCCCGTCCTCCGTCACCGACGCGTTGAGGTGGCAGCGGTCGAGGTACTTGGGGTAGTCCGGGAACTGCTGCTCCGTGCCGATCACCGTGTTGGCGCCGGTGGTGTTGGTGCACGGCTCGCCCTTGAACTGCTTCGCGAGCTGCTCCGCCAGGCACGCCGCGTTCTTGTTCTCGGACAGGGCCGGGACCTTTTGGGAGGACCGGTAGCTGTTGATGCCCTTGAGGAGCTGAGCGTCGTTGCCTGAAAAGGGAAATTCGGTATCTTATTCTATTTGTACTTTTTTATTTGTTTCTTTTTCATTTTGTTTCCAAACGTGACGTTTGCAATGCAAGGAAATTTAAGACTGGTTTCCTCTGACGCAACTCTTTTTTTGTGTGTGTGTGGGTAAATATCAATCAGATCTTGCACGCCGACATGTCTATTTTGCCCGAGAGCGGCTGGATTGTGAATAGCATAGTAAACAAAGACTAAAACGCATTAACATTGAAATGGAAACTATGAGCAGATATTCAGTTGTACAATTCGTAGGTCATATCCTGCTAAGATCATTCTTAGTGACCGATCATGTCCACTTCACACATCTGTTCTGTTCAGTTCACAGCCGATGAATCAAATTCATCACTACAACAAACTGACTAAAACGGAAAAGCCATTGCAATGCATCAGATCCGACCTACTCCATGTACGAACACAAATCAAAAAAGCAATAAGCAAGCCCAACTACTGGAGCGAACAACATCACCAAAAGTGTGCAGATGCTCTAAGAAGCCATCTTACCATCAGATCTGGCGCAGTGCAGGAGGGACGAGGCGAGGATCAGGAAGCAGAGGAGGGAGATCCTGGAATCCATTTTGCCTCCAACCCAGTGCGGTCTGTGCTATCGGAGCTTGATTTGCCTCCAATGGAAGGGCCACCAGCCGTGGAGCGACAGGTATAGGAGGAGTGCGCAGGAAGGAGGCAAGTTGCTGTCACCAACCACCGCCATTTCTTTACGCTTCCTTCCGGTCTGTCCCAAAAGCGCGCCGTTAAGTTTGTAAACTTGGGGCACTGATTCTCCAGGCCATTTCTATGGATTGTGGTTTGTGGACCATCTGTACAGTTCGGTGCCTGCAACTCTGCTTTATAAAACCTATTTCGAAAAAAAAAACTCTGCTTTATAAAAGTCACAATGGTTTCAAAAGCTCGCTGAAGTCTTTGGGTTAGCTGTGTTCTAAAGGGGAAATGCATATGAAATGTTGAGATGATTTTGATACAGTTGTGTCATTGCGATTCAAATAGAGATGTCCATTCAGATTTCTTCGCTCCACTACACGTGGTAGTTGCTCCAGCACTGTCGGTGTCGCTCCAACCATACTCCAAAAATTGGTGCGTCAGATACTAACTAGATATTAAATTGCACTGATTAAACTACAGATAACGTGCATTAACTTGGTTAAAAAAGGGGGTTCTGTTGGCCTTCCCGGACGTCGGTGTGTTAACGAACGCTGGGACAGCACGCCATCGCGATATTGATGTTGGAACCGAGTGGTCCCCCCCCCCCCCCCCCCCCCCGAATCGTTACAGCGTAGTACTCGTTTGTTCTGTCCAATATCGAGATCTCAGTCTCGTCCAATCCCCAAAAGCAACAAAGAGCATCCCAAACGGGAGCGAAATAGCACGAAGACAAGTAAAATTTCTATAGATGATAGTCTTCAAGTCGGCAATAACAATATTCTAAGCCAACACAGCAGTTAACACCGGGCCTTGCTGACACCCCTTAGTTGTATCTACATAGCACTTTCTACCAGCGCCGACAGACAAGGATTTCCTATATGTACAGCATCTACGAGCAGGTTACCAGATACTCTAATCAGAATGGACTTCTTTTTATCACTAATCAGAATGGACTAACAAATACGCCAGTTGGTCAGGCTACAATCAGCGAGGTAGGCTACCCTCAGAACCATGGGTGCCAAGTCGGGTCCATCATGCACAAGTTCCTTGAGGATAACGCTGCTTCCACCAGATCTGTGACGCCTCTTTGCACCGACTGAGGCGGCTCGGTTGCGTTCTCCTCCTGATATGACAAGAGAATGATCAGATTGACCAAATGAGGGCACACTAAAAATAACAGGAACATCCATGATACGTGCCCAGGATGGGAATCATCAAGGTTTTTAGCACTCGCTAGGCCAATCAGCACAAGGCTACATAGATCTTTCTTGGGAAGAATAACTGGCAAAAATCAAGATAAAGAAAAATGATACCTCATCAGCAGGATAATGCGGTGATATCGACTTGATACGATTGATGACGTGCTCCACATTGTTTATCACCTTCTGTTGGAAATCCAACGGGTTGATCATCCCAGCAGCGACTGGAACTGATGGAATGCCAAGTGGCCTTCTCCATGACCAAGATAACAGTTCGTCACGGAAAAACATAGCCAAATGGTGCCAAATGTGCTGGCTTTGCTGAAAAACACAAATAACCATACACAATCATATTTACTTCAAGAAAATACAATCATATTTTGCAGGCTAGAAAACTATGAGAAAATGCACTGGCAGAAATTAGGATAAGATACATCCAAGGTAAAATCCATCCACAATAAATTAAAAATAGGGATTAATTCATCATTTGCCAACGAAATGGCAAAATCATTCATCATTATGTTATGGCTCACAGGTTGAGGCAAGATTCAGTGCCATATAAGGAATTCTCCCTTTGAAATAACAACGTGAACGAATTTAATTTACCCTCTTAACCCTACAAAATTCAATCCGCTATTGAAATATTAAAGCATGCTGATGTGATGCAAATACTCACTTTTGGTGAAACCACAGACTGGGCAGCAGAACACATCGCAGACACGATAAGACCTTCAACACCAAAGTTTGAGAAGAA
>LAPY01003363.1:9774-28995 GCA_000970635.1 Eragrostis tef | reverse complement strand
TCATGGGCCGCTGATGTCACTCGTGGGCCACGCTGCTGTTGTTTGCTCGTGGGTCGGGCTACGTGCAACAAGCTGCTGTGCACCCTTCACATTTTAAGAAAGTAATCTCCGTTATTTTTCATATTTAACCATATTGTTTCGTAGAGTTGTTTATGTCAAAAATTTATAAATAATTCCTTATTGATCTATTATTCAAATATTTTTATCAACACTAATTTTTTAAACATATAAATTTTGTTCCGTGGTCATGAATAATTTGTTCGACAAGTTCAACTCATTTATTCCAGCTTCCCAAATAATTTTTGCCGGCATATAAATAAATTGTTCCATGTTTATAAACAATTTGTTCCACGAGTTCAACTCATTTGTTCCATCTCCCAAATAATTTGTTTCAACCATATAAATGATTTGTTCCATATTCATAAACAATGTGTTCCACAAGTTCAACTCTTTTGTTCCAGCTTCCCTAATATCTTGTTCCAAGCATATAAATGATTTGTTTTGCAATCATAATTAATTTGTTCCACGAGTTCAACTCATTTGTTCCACCTTCCCAAATAATTTGTCCCCGGCATATAAATGATGTGTTCCGTGTTCATAAACAATTTGTTCCACGAGTTCAACACATTTGTTCCAGCTTCCCATATAATTTGTTCCAAGCATATACATGATATGTTCCATACTATAAGCAATTTGTTCTACAAGTTCAACTCTTTTGTTCCAGCTTCCCTAATATCTTGTTCCAAGCATATATATGATTTGTTCCGTAATCATAATCAATTTGTTCCATGAGTTCAATTCATTTGTTCCACAATTCCAGATTCTCAAACAGTTTGTTTCCAAGCATGCAAATGATCTGCTACATATCTCTATAAAAATATGTCCCATGAATACGAGTTATTTGGCCTGTCTATTTGAATAATTTAACCCACAAATATATTTCTTGACTTCATGTCCATTTTTTTTTGGTTTAGTACGTGGTAACATGTTCCGTTTTCACTAGTTAAGAGGCGCACACTTTTATTTAGCATCAAGATGCATGTACTCGTTGACGAGCAAACGGCCTGGTGGTGCATGAGTTAAAAATTCGGCCCAGCCTGTACTTCTCACGCAGCCCGCGTGCCACGAGCCCACGACTGCCTCCAGTTGCGGGAGGTGCGCGAGCACTGGCTTTCAGCTCGCGCACGCGAGCTCGATGCGCCCCCGCCCACTGCCTGAGGAAAGAACGCCTATGTGTGAATGTCTGAGACCATTTTACAAGAAATTTATCTTGAGGCTACCTAACACTTGGGTTGGCTACTCTGAAATCTTAACTTGAGCAACACCTGAATAGACCCTCTGCGAATACACATGTACAGTAATCAGTTAAGTGCCACCAGCTCCATCTTTGGGCACTTGCACAGAATTTTTTCGAACTATGTACTTGCACAGAATCAGGCAAGAATTCTAGGCTCATTCGGACCAGATTGGAAAATAAGATTATCTTTTTTCCCATTGAAATGAGTAATGAATTGCTGAATGAGGCAAGACAATCAATCTTGAATTCGTTCAGAAATGACCAGTTCTGAGATGCCCACGGAACAATGGATATATCAGGAGCCTGCAAGTTGCAACCAGGAAATCTGCAGGCATGCAGAAAACCTGCGTCTGGACAGCAACCTCATGAGTAAAAACACCGCATGCCAACTATGCATGCACGCACCTAAAAATACCTGCCGTAGTTATCACCGATGAACCTTATCATTGCGGGGGCAAGAACTCAAAAATCCTCTGCATCTAGAAGACAATCTCCGGGTCTTGAGGCGGTACAGTACCAGGAGGGTTGAAGCGTGCCACAAAGTCTCTGCCTTGTATTAAAACGTGGACTCATCCCGGCAGCGATTCCCGAGCCGGTGAAAGCAACCGCGACGGCGACGCCTCCGTTATTCTTACGTAACCAATTCCGAACTGGATTGTTCAAAGATTTGCTGGAGTATGTGAATACAGGTGATTGCTTGTCTTTTCTCATGTGAACTTCTGAAGAATCTTGTTCTCCTACCCTTTTTTCCTTCAGAGAATGAGCTGGAGCAGTGGAGGAGTCCAGCAGGATGTTTGGCACAGAAAGATGCAGAGCAAAATTACTGTTTTGAAATTGCTGCTTTGAAACTGACCTCTGAATGATTGCAAAACTGCCTAATAGTAGTCGTATCATCTCACTGTTACATCTGCAGATATGCTAGTTACAGATTGTGAAACTATGGTAATTATTGTGGTAATGATAGTTTCACTGACTGCTACACATGCCACTGCATTTTCGACCTGAAACAACTGCTCTGTCCTGAAGACTGAAGAATGCTCCTACTGCCTAGGTTGTACAGTGTAACTTCTACGAGCTTGTTGAGCGTCTCATGATCATCACTCAATCTCAATATGTATGTATGTATGTATGTATGTATGTATGTATGTATGTATGTATGTATGTATGTATGTATGTATGTATGTATGTATGTATGTATGTATGTATGTATGTATGTATGTATGTATGTATGTATGTATGTATGTATGTATGTATGTATGTATGTATGTATGTATGTATGTATGTATGTATGTATGTATGTATGTATGTATGTATGTATGTATGTATGTATGTATGTATGTATGTATGTATGTATGTATGTATGTATCTAGGTGACGATCTTGACGTCGAGTAGCTTTTCCGGCGGCGCGTAGTGTCGTTCTGCGGCGGCGTCCTCGAGCATCTGCACGACGGTGCGCATGGACGGTCGCATGGACGGCGTGCGGGCGGTGCAGAGCACGGCGACCCTGAGCACCCTGACGGCCTCCTCCCTGGCCCACTCGTCGGCGGCGGCGATGCGGGCGTCGAGCAGGGCCACGACCTTGTCCCGGCTGTCGAGGCGGCGCAACACCCAGTCGACGAGGTCCTTGCCCTCCTGGATCGCCGCCCGCCCCGTGACCAGCTCCAGCAGCACCACGCCGAAGCTGTACACGTCGCTCTTCTCCGTCACCTTCCACGTGTACGCGTACTCTGCAATTCGTAGTTTAGCTCAGGAATTAGAACACGCTGCTAATTGAAGCACTTCCGACAACACGAGCAGCAGCAGCAGCAGCAGTAAAATAAACAATGAAAACAACTAAGCACCTGGCGCCATGTATCCGAGGGTGCCGGCGAAGACGGAGTCCTGCTTGAATGACTCGTCGTCGACGAGGATCTTGGCGAGCCCAAAGTCTGCGATGCGCGGCTTGAATGACTCGTCGAGGAGGATGTTGCTGGACTTGACGTCGCGGTGCAGGATGGGCCTTGCGCATCCGTGGTGGAGGTACTCGAGCCCCCTGGCCGCGCCGACGGCGACGTCGTGGCGCTCCGGCCACCCGAGCTTGTGCAGGCGCTCGCTGAGGCTGCCGTTGGGGAGGTGCTCGTAGACCAGCAGGCTGGCCGCGCCGTCCTCGCTGGTGATGCTGCACAGCAGCTTCACCACGTTCACGTGCCGGATGGAGCTCAGCGTCCCCACCTCCGCGTCGAACTCCCGGAAACGAACCTTGCTGTTGTTGCTCGAGGAGGTCCGCGTGATGTGCTTCACCGCCACCACGGCGCCGGAGCCGAGCTTGACGCGGTACACGTTCCCGGAGCCGCCGCTGCCGATGAGGTTCTCGTCGCGGACGCCGTCGATGATGTCGCGCTCGTCGAACGCCAGCACGCGGAACGACTTGAGGTCCCAGGAACCCTTCTTCGCGAACAGCAGCCTCTTCTTCCCCGACGACGCCATGGCGGCCTCCTCCTCCGCCGCCGCGCGCCTCTGCCGCTTCTTCTTGTTGATGCATAGGGCGACGCCGACCGCGGCGAGCAGCACCGCCGTGGCGGCGAGGATGCAGGTGATGATCGTGCGCGCCTTGTTCCCCGACACATCACCGCCTTTCCCCGCGCAGCGGCGGAGGAAGCCCGCGCCGTTGGCGGAGATGGCGGGCGGCTCCGGCACGGCGCCGGCGAGCCGGTTGTTGGACACGTTGAGGTAGCTCAGCTTCAGCGCGGCGAGGCTCGCCGGCACGGCGCCGGAGAGCTCGTTCCCGGACAGGTCCAGCGAGTTCAGCCCGGGAAGGTTGCCCAGCTCCGCCGGGATCGCGCCGGAGAGCCTGTTCCGCGCGAAGTTGGCCGTGGTCAGACCCGAGCACGAGCCGATGCTCGCCGGGATGCTCCCCGTGATCGCGTTCCCGGCAATGTCAAGCCTGCCGAGGCGAGAGAGGCCACCGATGCTCTCCGGTATCTCCCCGGAGAGCTGGTTCCCGGACACGTCGACGATCTCGAGGCTCGACGCGGCGCCGATCGCCGCCGGGATCGCGCCGGTGAACCGGTTCCCGGCGAGGTTGAGGTTGGTGAGATTGGCGGCGCAGCCCACGCCGTCGCCGATGGCGCCCGTGAGCCGGTTCCCCTCGAGGTCGATGATGTTCACGTTCGGCAGCGCCCAGATCCCCTCGGGCACCTCGCCGGTGAGCGCGTTCTTGCTCACCCTGAACCGCTCCATCGTCGCGCATCCCGCGTACGTCGCGGGAATCCCGCCGGAGAAGTTGTTCTCCAGCATGAGCAGCTTCTTCATGGTGCCCTGCTTGCACATGTCCGGCGGGATGGGGCCCGACAGGAAATTCGTCGACACGTCGATGAAGTTGAACGCGGCCCAGCTGCCCAGCCCCCGCGGCAGCTCGCCGGTGAGGTTGTTGTTGTACAGGGAGAGGTTCACCAGGTCCCTGAACTCGCCCAGCTCCGGCGGGACCTGCCCCGTGAACCCGTTGTAGAAGAGCTGCAGCGACACCAGCCGCGTCAGCGACCGGAGCTCGGACAAATCGCCGGTCAGGTTGTTGGATGACGCGTCGAAGAACTGCAGCTTCGTCAGGTTCCCGAACCCGGCGGGCAGCGAGCCGGTGAGCGAGTTGTTGTAGAGCTCCAGCTGCGTGAGGCCGGTCAGCTTCGTGATCTCCTTGGGTATCTCGCCGGTCAGGCTGTTGTCGGAGAGCTCCAGGTCCACGAGCTTCACCAGGTCGCCGATCGCCGCCGGGATGACGCCGCCGATGCTCGCCGCCGACAGGTACAGAGTGGTGAGGCTGGTCAGCTTCGTCACCTCCTCCGGGAACTTGTCCGTCGGCGCGAGGAACGGGTTGTCGCCGAGCGCCAGCACGGAGAGGTCCGGCATGGCCAGCAGCGAGGCCCAGGGAAACGGACCGGAGAGGCTGGTGGAGGAGAGGTTGAGCTCGATCAGCGACGTCAGCGGCGACAGGTCCGGCACGGCGCCGTCGAACGGCCCACCTCGTCGGCGCCGGCGGTGGACGCCGCCACGGCGAGGAGGCAGAAGAGGAGGAGGACGGGGTGGGCGGGTGGCATGGCGGGGGATGGAGGAAGGACGCACGCTTGGTTCCGTTCCTTGGAGTCAGTGTGCGGAGGTTGACTGGTTTTAAGGCAGGTGCACGGCTAGAGTACGAGTGTCTGTAGCACACCTGCAAAGCGAGGATTAATGATGTTTTTGGATCGGCTTATGTAGGACTGGTACTCTCTAGTAGGCAGGCAGCAAGATCTTGGATTATGTGGGAGTTGTTAATTAATTAGTGGAGAGCAAAGGGCACTAACGATAAATTATAGACTAAAGTTGCAAAGCGTGATACAAAAGTGTAATCAAGCACCGGGTCGGAGCTTGCTTAATGTTCCATGCATGAGCATTGCTGACAGGCGACAACAAAGAATTTCTTATGGATTCCATACGCCTCTTTACAACAAAAAGCTCAAGCCATATGATTCACGGTTTATTATGCCAGTTCTTTTTTTTTCTTTTGTCTATTCTTGCCAACCCAACTGCAATTTTAAAGAATTTTAAGCTCGAACCAAATTTAGCGGACAGAAAAATTGGCAGATATGGAACAGAGCAGATAGGACGAAATTAAAATAGCACACAGCTTTTTTGTTTGTTTCTGGAGTGTGTGTGTGGCTCTTTGAGAGTGGGAGAGTTGAGGTGGATATGCAGAGCTTAGCTTGAAAAATGGACAGTGGAATGGTCTCCAAAGTCGTTTAGCAATAGTTGGTGGTCGTCGTTATCTGATGATTGCGGTGCTTCAGTCAAATATATGTGAAAAAAAAAGCTAGCAATGGTTCAAGACATGACTAATTGGGTGGATCAGTGACTGATGTTCACTCGCACTCCGAGAGTGGCGAGTGCACTGAAAGGTGTGCCGGAAATTAATCTTTGAGCTAGTAATGTAACATAGGGCCTGTTCTATACTATCTCGAAGCATGGAACGTAAAATGGCTGTTGTTTTCTTTCTTCTACTAGTATTTGAGAGAGGATAGATAATTTAGGCTGTAACTGCGTTGATATATACTACTAGTTTCCATATGTACTAGTAGTACATGCATCGATCCGGTTGTGTTTGATGAGTTCATGTTTGCGAGACGCGTGGGTGGTCTTGCTTTTAGGCGTCGATCTCTTGACGAGAGAAGAAACCAAACAAAAAGGATAGTGGTGGCGCGCGCGTGCACGAGCAGCACGATCCATGGAAAGACAGCAAAGGCGTCTCCATCAGCACCCCCTGAAAGGTGGCTGTGGGCGTCACTTGACTCCACTCAATTCCCGGGTGGGTGGCTAGCGGAACAGAGCAGCCGGGATCGAGCTGCCGCCCCTGCGATGGCGACGACGGCGACGACGACATCACCGGCCGCTGCAGGACATGACAGCCAATTTTTGGCAGCTTACTCGGGTTATCGAAGCTTTACCTGTGGCCCATCCTATAATCCAGCGGTGCGGTGGTGAGCGATCGATCGGTGACGGAGGCAACACAACAGCCGCCGCCGAGTTTGACTCCATCCACATTCTTCTTCCGCATTTCCACGCACCGCCAGTAGGTGGTGAGGTGAGCTACTGATGGATGATCTGAGAGAGATAGAGAGAGGTCGTAAACAATTCTGATCCGAAGCCACCCGCAGCGAACATATATACGCCTTGCCTGGACTGCACACGCCATGGATTCACGTTCACCATATCATTCCTTCTTTTTGCTCCTAATATTTGCTTCCATCGAGGTGGCAACTGCTCCCAGTTCCCAAAGCCATCATCATCGCAGAAGGAACATATCCTATTCCTGCAATACTACTACTCCAATCTTCATTTTGAAAAAAATAAAATAAAAGTTCAGTTGCTCTTGTGCAGCTGTGCTGCCTGCCAAACGAATCTCTGAACAGAGGTACGGTACGCCCTTCTTGGCAGCCAGCCAACAAATCGTGTGTTACCCGTGGCAGGGAAAGTGTAGCCAAAACATTGCCACACGTGCATGCATACACCACACAGCATCTCTCCCTCTCTTTCTCCACTGTGACTGTGACAGCTTCTTTTTTGTCACACGCACGCACAGTTCCGATTCCCTGCAACTCTGCTCTGCGGAGAAAGAGCACTTTTTGTCGCACTATGGAATCACAGGAAGCTGATGCCACTGACGCCCCACAGATAACGACCAGCCTCTTCTTCTAGACAGGTGTCGCTCTTGTGCAGATCAGTATCCCATTGACCAGGTTATTGTGCCACGCGCTTCTAGAAGAAAACCAAAAATGAGCTATATTCCTATACTAGGAGTAGTATTATGCATACAACAAATTTAATACTGGGTCGGCAGAGGTTACCGTCAGTCCTGCCTGCATGCTGAGGATATGTGTCGCAATCGCAGGGATTTTTCGCAATCTGTACTACGTATATGCCCTGGGTGGAGTACTGGTTCGTTCATTGAACCATGTGCGGGAGAGCGATTAGTATTTTCTTTTTAATGAATTCTTTAACTCTGGATTAGTTGGAGTGGGATTTTCTTCGACAATTAATTAAACGATTTAACCATGCAGTGCACATCAGATCCTTCACAATTTTGAAGTGAGCTCTCTCTCTTTTTCCTTTTTCTGTATGACCAAGTTGGAGGTGGTTCAAGTAGGCATTTACTACTAGTATCTTGAGTCAAAAGACAATAAGCAGACCAACAATGGTATCGATATCAATCGTTATCGTGGGTACACAGTGGAAAGATAAGTACGGCGAGATGCATAAGCCTGCGTTTGTGTGCCTTTTGAACCACATGTAAATCCATAATAGTGGTTGATGGAGGTGCTTTTATTGATTTTTTGTTGAGTTGGCGAATCAGTTATTTTTAAAGAAGAAAACCATTATTTCCCTACATTCCATCATGTGTGTGGCAAAAGTGTTTTTGTAATACTTATCGTAACAAAAAGGTCTTTGTTAGTTCGGTATGAATGAAAAGAAAAATCATCTCCTTTCAACCCGTGGGAATGAAAACGTACTAATCTCAACAGTTATCCATATCAAGGAATACTACAGATTATAGCAGTAGCATTTGATCAGCAGCCGCTAAGCTAGGACCACATGGAAACAGGACACCAAGTTAAGATCATGCATACTGCATTCGTTGGTTTATCATCTAGACTCTAGCTATATATAAATTAAGCTACATGCTCCAGTGCTCAGATACCTTATGTTAGTGGTGACACACAGATCAGTGACACCACGTAATCAACACATAAACAAAGGCAGCGATGGCTTGACCACATGGACCGAAGCTTCCAAATCAATAGAGAAGTGATTGCCATGCGTGTCAGATAATTTAGAAAACGCCTCATGCTTCCTTACAAATTTACTTGCGCCCCTGAAGTTAAGTAAAAGAAAAGTAATTTTTTTGGGGGGAAGAAACTAAGCATGTACGAACAACAGAAGCATATAGTATGCACATGGTACTTTATTGTTCGCATTATGTTAGCTTCATGGGTATGGAGTACGTCCTAATTAAGAATCTTATATATTATAGTGTTGGCTACATAATGCACAAGTACTAGTATCTAGTATATTGTTCGGTTTCTTGCCGGAACGCACGCATGTGCGAGTGTTAGCATCGTTACACAGACCAGGTGTGACAGCGTCCTTAAAATAAGGGAGACGCAAATAGGCATCACAAATAAACACACTGCAGCAGGTAGCTACTGCCTGTACGGCTAACTGTATCATCGGCTAGAAATGATTTTCCTTCAATATGATCCATGGATCGAGCGCATGGAAACCGCACGGATCGACAGAACTACTAGCGTTGCCTTTTTGTCGCGAGGAGGATGGCAGCATGCAATCTAGAAGAGGTAGATGGAATATTTGAAGAATAACACGGCAAACGTTGCCAGCATTGTATTCCAGCCATTTCCGTTGGAGGCAGCCAATTCCAACCATGCTGATCTACTTTTTTCTCGCTTCCCTTTTTGCGCCACATCTAATCATCGATAGTGGAAATGCCTTTTCTTTTGTTTGTTGACTCTCAGGGACAAAGGAGCAAAGCAATCCGTTCTGGATCTTTGGTTTACTTGTGGCATAAAAAGGAATGTACCAGCATTCACACTCTGACACTGATGGGCTATATATATGCACGATCGACAACGCAACACTTGCAGCTGCAGGAGGAGGTGAAGCTGCTACTACTAGCAGAAGTTGGACTGCGAATAACGTCACTGCGTGTAACAAGTTAACAAGCAACTGAAGAATCCAACCATGGAAGGTGTAGTGTTCATCACTCGATCCGAACAGCGTCTGAAGACATGTGGTTGCTTCTCTGCAGCTTGCCAGTCATTGTATGTAACATGGGCGAACAGAAAATAAAAAGGGGAAGCTAAAATAGCTCATGTTATGCTAATTAATCAAGCTAGAATCATTTTGATGCGTCGCCATCGTTGGCTGGAATCCTGCAACAACCAACTCAAATGAGTCCAAACCGGCCACTAAGAAAAAGCACAAGCATACAAGGGATGCAGAGTCATGCATGCATCAAGGAGAGGGGGTGCGAAGCTACCAGCTGCGGCTCTGTCCTGTAGCTTTAGCGTGTGAACAGGCTTCCGCCGAATAGATGCATGCTGACCAGTAGTAGCAGCACCGCGCACGTACGCATATGTCTCGGCTTTGACCGGCTTCATCTACGATTCTAATTTTATGATGATGCGTGACCAGTAGATGAGGCATGCCAGCATGGATCGATAAGGTTAGATCGATGGTGGATTAGCTAGGGTGGTTACTGTTATCTAACTGATGGGTCAGCACACTGTTACCTAGCATACCTGCAGGTCTTGTTGGAGGGGATCAGCATGCCGCTGTAGCCGACTCTGGAGGGTGGAATTGTACAGATCGAAGTGTAGGGTAGGCACAAGCAACCAAGCTAGACCTGTGATGCTTTTTGTTTAGCATCGTAGTATTTTACTTCGACTGGAAAAGACCTTAGGTTTGATATGTTTACGGTTCCTGCAAAAGGATGGTGTCGACGCGTCAGCTTCAGGTTTCTGTGAGTCCCCCGTTCCATCAAAGGATAAAACCACGAGATGTTTAACTGCTAAATTTTCAGTGCGCCCAATGCCACAACATCATTCCTCTTCTCGTGAAAACAAAGAAAACTGGGATACGATGGGCGTCGGCAAGCCAGACCGACAAAGTATAATTATCTTCAGATTCCCAACTGCAGTTTGCTGCAAGGCGGAAATCCAGCTCCATGAAGCAAAGTGTTTGCTGACAGTGACAGGCACGGTGACACTGCTCTGTTTTCTCTCCCCTGTTTCGGATCGGATCCTATGGGTTTCGAAGATGCAAGCGTTTCATTACTGTATCGCCGCGCTCGTTGATGCTGGCGCCGCGATGGATCGAGTCGAGGGCCTGCAAATAACGGGCCTGCAGGTGTCGCTGCAGACAGACGTGTCGTGAGCAGCATGTCGAGCAAGCAGCCTTTGCCGCTGTGCCGCATGCAATCTAAAAGTCTCTAGATAAACTCACGCGCCACCGTTCTCAGCTGAGGTCAACGTCTGACGGCAGGCCACGTGGCGTCCCGCGAGACACGAGATACCGCCGCCCAACCCGTCGTAAGCGGCACCTGAACGTAGGACGCGTCATGAACGGCACACCGGACCATCGGCAGTTCGGACCTTCGGTACCTGCCGGACAAGACCGTGAATATGGGCGCCCTTCGCCGGCGAATGCGCAACACTGCTCCGCGACGGTCGGCGTCGGAGGCGAAGCGGGAAGCAGCGCTGCGTCGGAGACGAACGGCGGCCACCCTGGTCGCTATTCGATTTAGCGACCGGGACTGGGGTCCCTCTGAACCGTTTCATCCGATCTGTGCGGCTAGGATTCGACTTCGCGTGTGAACTAGCCGCGTTAGCTGGGCCATGCGGAGGCCCAGTTCATGGAGCCCGTCTTTGTGGCGGGCCATTGGTCGTGTTTCGTCCTTGCGTCCGGGCTGCTGTTGGAGAGTACCTGAACATTCGGCTGCAAATTTGATGCGTGCTGCCAGTATTGTTCAGTCCATTTCTCATTTCCCCGGAGGTGACAGACACGATTTTTACATTGGCGAACGAAATGGCAAGCCAGCAGAAAAGTGAACACACAATAAACGAATGATGCACAAACATTATGTGTGTTACGGTACGTGATTTCCACTCCAGCAACAATTGCATGCTCAAGATGTATCAATCAATATATATCAATCCCATGCGTTGGGTGTTTCTCTCTCTCTCTCTCTCTCTCTCTCTCTCTTCTCTCTCTCTCTCTCTGCGTCGCTATAAAAAGCTCTATCAAAGCGGTCCATGAACTTTGTTATCCTTTTTTCTTCCTTAGATTCGTGGCGACGCTAGCTAGCTCTAAACTCTGAAATATTGGAGGAAAACAAAGCGCAACGGTAAGCGTGGCATGCGCCTGAGTTCGGTTGGAATCAAATCTGACAAGTTTTGCATGCCTACAGCAAGCATGCTTCATTATTCTTCCCATCGTCTGGTTTAGGATTAATTGTTTTTCCGGGTACAGATATGTTCAAGGATACTTTTCTCATCGGGTCGAATGAGTACGGAATCTGGGGCAATGGAAGGCAGCTCCCTCGCGACGGCTACGAAGGGGTCTACGCAATGCTGAGAATGCAGCTGAAAATTTCAGTGAGTGGCCACCAGTCTGCGTTTGCCATTCCCCTCATTGTTAGTTGCCCTCTCCCCCGTCCTCTTTGAAGCCTTGTGGCCTCACCTGACGAGGCACGATCAGTGAAGGACTCATGTGTTCGGTGATATAACTCACAGAGGAACCGGTCGGCGTGGATATCTCGAACAGCAAAGCTCAGGGTAGTATAAATGAGCAGCTTTTTATGTCATGTTTTGTTGGTAATATTTTGCACTGCAACTGTGGCACGACTCTGTTCAGCTGGGCCTTGGCACCAGGGAAAACAAAACCCATCGACGTATTAAGTTGGAGTGTTGATACACAGAAGTGAAGTGGCATCGCAGGCCTAAAGTTAAAATTTTCTTATGCCATTTTCTGGATTTTGTGATAAAAAAATTAAGCCAAATTATGAGCTGAGTGCTGTTCCTTGTGATGGAAGACCCCTGAGTGTTTTTTTTTGTTTTCATGATCTGAGTTGTTATTTAGCGTGAGGAATCAAAATGAGACTTCAATATTTTTTTTTATTTTAATATTGGACAAGAAACAAACAACATATTTGCTCTTAAGGGTTAAAAATTACTTCGTACCACATTGATTGGAGAAAAATTATTCACCCCTGCCATTATAAAAAAATAGTTAAAAGCGCCATCCACATGTTTAAAAAATAATGATGTATCATTGAAAAAATATCCCAAAATAAATATGTATAAGTTTATGAATGATGCATCATTTATGTATGGATTTATCAATTATAAGTATATCAGATCAAAATAATTGATGTTAGAGAATTGGTTGTCATAATATCCACGACAATAGGGGCATATATGCCCCTATGCTCACAAAGTAAACTCCAGAAGAAAATCTAATATACTATGTTGGATCTTTAAACTAGATGCGCAAATGAGTGTGAGACACCTTGATAGTTACTAAGATTCCGCCAGTCAGGTGGTTTTCAATCCTACTGTATATACATGGTCCTCGTATTCGGCAACGACTTCAGCGTGCATGCATATGAGAGGTTAGAGCCTATTTGGCATGGCTTCTGCCAGGGGCGCACCCAGTGGGTATGCCGTGTATGCCATGGCATACCCTAAGATCGGCCAGTCCCATTGATTAATTCTTTTGCCAAACTTATTACTAGCTAAGATCCCTCGCACTTGGTAAGACAAGGAGTAGTACAATGACCATCTTTTAAGTTTCAGCTATCGAAGTTGAACTATTTATATTGTAATATATACAATTCTTCCACTTAATTGTTGGATTTAAAACATGATATGCTATTTTTCTTGTTTACCAATTTTTACGTTATTATATATGAATAATATTGTATATGAAAATTTTGTCGCGGCATACCCTTCGATAAAATCCTGGGTCCACCACTGGCTTCTGCAATGGATTTCAGATTTTTTTTCCTGCTACTGTAGCAGCAGTGAAAGAAGCAGAATACAGAATCCGTTTTGCCAAGATGCCCTTAGTAGTACCGAAAGCAACGACTGCATGCCTAACATCACTGCAGCCTGTTTTCCATTTCCTGCCTGGCTTTCTTTGTCTCCTTGTCATTTTATACAGGTGACACACGATCTTTTTTGCATGCAGGAGCGAGCAAAACAGTGTGCTAGTGCTAAAGTGAACACAAGATCAACGAACGTAACACGAGTACACGACTACACAATCAGGATTTGAATGACCAGCAGCAACGACTGCATGCTCACAAAGTAGGAGTATATAATACGTCCATGTCAACCCATATCAAAAAAAGCAATTTGTCATCCATGAGCTCCAAACTTGCATTTCTTTTTTTTCTCGGAAATGCAGGAGAGCTGCGATTCTTTGTATTAAGGAGAAAAAAAGGTCAAGAGACCGTTTACACAACGTAAGCTTTTGTCTTCGCTTACTAGGCAGCCTTACAAGAATAAGCAGAGCGGCGTATCAGCCTAAGACTACCTAACTGTGAGCTAAAGCCTACTCTCGCAACATGATGCAACCAAGGTGCTTTGCTCCTGCCAGCACCCAAAGTCTCGCCTCGTCTCTGATGTTGTCCACGATCTGCGCTGGAGCTGTGGTGATCCCATTAAATACTTGATCGTTTCTTGCTTTCCAGATATTCCAGGCAACCAGCTGCACCATAGAGTGCATTCCCTTCCTTGGTTGTTTGGGCAGGCTGGCACGCATAGTTTGCCACCAATCGATAAACTCAGTTGTGCTGGTAGTGAAACGTTGCTGTAGGCCTGCTTGCTGAAGGATTGCCCACCAAACCTGCCGTGCGGCTGAACAATTGACCAGCAGGTGATCGATTTGTTCAGGGTCCTGGTCACAGAGCGCACATATATCGTCGTCCTGCAGGCCATGGCGCTTTCTTCGCTCTGCCGTCCACGAACGTTTGTGCATTGCTAAGTAGATAAAGAATTTGACCTTAGGCGGCGCCCACGCCTTCCATAACCATTTGGCACCGTGGAATTCCATCGCGCCACAGAAGAACATGTCGTACGCGGACTTTGCCGTGTATAGCTGCGATGCTGTCAGCGCCATCTGATCTGATCTTGCTCCTCAGTCAGGTGGACAAACTTGCATTTCTGCTTCAACACATCAACAGGGGACGCTCTGGCTGAGCTCTGAAGTATTGGAGGAAACCAAAAGTCCATGGTAAGCCTCCTGTTGTGGTGTTCAAACATGGCGTGTGTTCTCGTGTTCGAACCGTTTACTTCATGATTGCTTTGTTCAATTTTGTGTAGGTATGCTTCGAATGCGCATCTGGATCGGCGCGTGGGCTTTATACATCAGTCGGGGCTACGGATCTAACGCCAACATAATAGAGGTCTAGTACTGTTCAGCTAGAAAAGATTGCACAGATCACCATCACTATCATGGTGGGTGGTTGATCGATCGATCAGTAGTCCGGATACCTGGAGATGGCGCATGGGACGTTGGCGAAGCATCCGGACTCAGCGAACGAGAGCCCGGCCACGTGGGGCACGGAGTCGATGAGCATCGCGTCGAATGAGACCACCAGTTTGGGCGACACCGCGAACGCAGCTGTTCCATCGTGTCCACGGAGCGCCATTGATGGCGCTGATGGGATGATCTACGCAGAACCCACGATCTGCGCTGGAGCTGTGGTGATCCCATTAAATACTTGATCGTTTCTTGCTTTCCAGATATTCCAGGCAACCAGCTGCACCATAGAGTGCATTCCCTTCCTTGGTTGTTTGGGCAGGCTGGCACGCATAGTTTGCCACCAATCGATAAACTCAGTTGTGCTGGTAGTGAAACGTTGCTGTAGGCCTGCTTGCTGAAGGATTGCCCACCAAACCTGCCGTGCGGCTGAACAATTGACCAGCAGGTGATCGATTTGTTCAGGGTCCTGGTCACAGAGCGCACATATATCGTCGTCCTGCAGGCCATGGCGCTTTCTTCGCTCTGCCGTCCACGAACGTTTGTGCATTGCTAAGTAGATAAAGAATTTGACCTTAGGCGGCGCCCACGCCTTCCATAACCATTTGGCACCGTGGAATTCCATCGCGCCACAGAAGAACATGTCGTACGCGGACTTTGCCGTGTATAGCTGCGATGCTGTCAGCGCCATCTGATCTGATCTTGCTCCTCAGTCAGGTGGACAAACTTGCATTTCTGCTTCAACACATCAACAGGGGACGCTCTGGCTGAGCTCTGAAGTATTGGAGGAAACCAAAAGTCCATGGTAAGCCTCCTGTTGTGGTGTTCAAACATGGCGTGTGTTCTCGTGTTCGAACCGTTTACTTCATGATTGCTTTGTTCAATTTTGTGTAGGTATGCTTCGAATGCGCATCTGGATCGGCGCGTGGGCTTTATACATCAGTCGGGGCTACGGATCTAACGCCAACATAATAGAGGTCTAGTACTGTTCAGCTAGAAAAGATTGCACAGATCACCATCACTATCATGGTGGGTGGTTGATCGATCGATCAGTAGTCCGGATACCTGGAGATGGCGCATGGGACGTTGGCGAAGCATCCGGACTCAGCGAACGAGAGCCCGGCCACGTGGGGCACGGAGTCGATGAGCATCGCGTCGAATGAGACCACCAGTTTGGGCGACACCGCGAACGCAGCTGTTCCATCGTGTCCACGGAGCGCCATTGATGGCGCTGATGGGATGATCTACGCAGAACGCTTCTTCTTTGCGGTGGAACTAGAAGCAATGAGCGCAGAGTTGACCTCTGGTGCGCTGCTTGATGTGGAGGAGGGAGGCGGGTGCTGTGAAGCACGGTGAGTGTCAGCACCTCGACGCGCGGCGCGGTAAAAACAGGGCTCCCCAATACGGTGGCGCGCTGCTGCAGGGCCGGGAGATGTTCAATTTTTCAGCAACTTTGTAAATTGCCTTCCTGGAAGTGATGCTCTCACCATGCAAGTCCAGAATGCCACAAGCGACAAGCAGCTACGGACGTGCCCAGATTAACTTACTGTAAAAATTAGTCAAGTTATATTTGTTCGGAAAAGAAAAAATTAGTCAAGTTATTGCTGAATAACAAGCCAGTTGAAAAAACAAGCCAGTTTGAAGTATATGATTGGATAATTGCATTGCATGCCAGTCTCGGTCAGAGTGGATGAGCGAACTTGCAGTCGTTCCTCCATCTCCCTGCATATCAGTTCGCAGGCATGGCGCAGTCAACAAACCAGACAGAGCTTGCTTGCATTGAAATGCAAGTGAGGGTGTCATTGCATTCAGCGGACCGCCGCGTGTGTAAAGCTGAGTGCATGCCCGCCCTGCTTACGTTCTCGTTTCAGGTCGGTTGCAGACCAACACGTCCAGTGAGATTTTTTTTTCTCGCGTAGAGGCCGTAGATGCCAGGTCCGGCGATGGCTTGACTGCGCCCAACCAGCAAGTTCCTCGCCGACAAGGCTCCAAAGCCGGTACTGCCAGCCCTTATGCGTGCAGCCATTGGTTTTCCATTTCAAGATTCCCAGCGACACGCGACTTTCGCGGTGGCGAGCAAAACAGCGTGAACTGAACACACGATAACGAGGAACGTCGCAAAAGGCAGAGGCAGGTCTTGGATGATTTCCAGCATCAATCGCATGCCCATGAAGCATATAAAGCGACCCATCATCCATCCATGCAGTTCAAACTTGCCTTTTAGCTTCATGAGATCCATTCGACACTCTTGAGTGAGCTCTGAAGTATTGGAGGAAGCCAAAATGAGGAAGTTGCAGAGAGGCAGTTAGTTGAGCTGATCTGAGCGGAGTCGCCATGGGCTCTGCGAGTATGAGCAAGGCGCCCATTGGCCACAAACCAGAGCTTGAACTGCAGGTTATTGCGTGGGGCCCAACAGCGTGTAAGCGTGAAGCAGAGTAGCGTGTATGGCGAACCCTGCCTGCCTCTGCTTCGTTCTCAAATCGGCTCAACTGCCGTTCCAGATCAACAACGGCGGAAATGGCTTCGGGGTTGCGGCGTGGAATTAATCACCGCTCCGGCGCCGGCGTACGGTCACGACGGCAGTCCTCGAAAGGGCGTCTTGGACGGAGCGAAAACAAGCACATGCATGCGTCCAAAACAGTCAAGGCACTCTCATTCCCGGAGGTGCACTATTGATGGCCCATTACATGTGTTCGTAATACCATTGCATGCGTCCATTCATTTGCCCAGGCCAGGAACGTCATCTTCTTCCAGGTGTAACTGACATTTGAGATCGATGTTCATTGAATTTTTATTTTATCAGTGCTCCAGCAGTTTTGCGCACGTACGTCCACCAGTCATGGGCATTGAACGCCCGCGACATGTGGTCACTCAGATAGTCAGATGTTCGTTCCTCTACTCCCTCCTCCCCGTCGTCGTCCTCTCTTCCGTCCACCGTCACGCGCAGCACAGCTCATCGCGGGTCCAGCATGCTTTTTAAGTCTTCAACAATTCTACTACTAATTTAGCCCTTTTTTTTTTACCGAGGTCTAAGTGTTGAAAGCGCTCTTAATTTCCTTATGTGTTCCGTTCAGTAGCCATCCAAGCCAAGCCAAAAGTGAAAGCGGCTGCAATCCTCTCATCATGCAAGAAAGGCTCGGGCTGACATGAGATAGATGAGACTGAAAGCGGTTGTAATGTCTTTCATGGGGCGACTTGATGCAGCTGTCACAGAGGGGAGCAGCCTGTGAGGCAAAGTGCATGCCAAACACACGATTTGTTTCTCCTGCATGCCCGCCTTTGTTTCTCTCCTTGTTGATTTTCCTGCAGGTAACACACGATTTTTGCATTACAAGCGAGCAAAACAGCATGACAGTGCTAAGCACGCGATGGAAATGTAACACACGATTTATGCATTACTATCCAAGCAGGTTTGGGATGATTCCTAGCAGCAACCCTTGTATGATCACTATGTATAAGTACTTCCATTCCAGTCCAGCTCTACAAAGCGATCCATCATCCTCCATGAACTCCCAAACTTGCGTTTTTCATTCAAGAGAACAATGGGAGAAGGCACTCTGACTGCGCTCTGATGTATTGGAGGAAACCAAACTGCCATGGTAAGCAGGCTGTGGAGTTCAAACTTGGCATAGTCGAAATGTTCTTGCGTCAATCTTGGTTTCAACAATTTGATTCCCGATTTCTTTGTTTAATTTTGTGTAGATATGCTTTACATGCGCATTTGAATCTGCTCGTGGGCTTCGTACAACAATCGAGGCTACACGATGCAGTGAAGCGTGGTGGCAGTCATCGGCGTGCCATTTGAGGCAGAGTTCGCGCGAGTCGCCTGCATCCGATGCACCCCACCACACCAAGCGCGCTCGGCTCTCCGTTATGCTCGCTTCTCTGCTACGCTCAGCATAGCTCGTCGCCGGTTGCCCGACGCGGCGAAGCGACAGGCCGCGTGCTGGTGCGAGGTGGCGGGCTTGGTGAACCAGGCAGCTGGGATGTTTGGCCGGCGAGGTAAACGAAGTGCTCTCGTTGCCATTTGCATGCAAAGGTGGCGACGTGTGCGACAACCAAATAATGTCTAAACGAAGGAAGCATGCCCTCTGCTTTTCAGCTATTGATCAGCCTCCCCACACATATCAGGCACTCGAATAAAGAAAGTACCCCAAGCAATTCGATTGGCAGTGGTTGTCGAGTAAAGAGAGAAACCTAACCTACGTACTTGTTAGAATTAGTGGGCTGCACATGTTAAGCCCATGAGGATATTACCAATAATTCTTGAAAATCTCAAAGGCCCATTAGGGAATGGTGGGAGTGCAATCCTATAGTACCACATTGCTAGTTTAGGTGGAGGAGTACCTACTTAAATAGA
>LAPY01003362.1:23862-49104 GCA_000970635.1 Eragrostis tef | reverse complement strand
AACCGTCAAAGCAGATGGTGCATATGTACAGCGTGTAGACTAAACTGAATATTGTAGTAAAATGAAAATGTGTACACATGCACATGCTCTTCGTCCCCATTCCAGCCACGCACCAACCAGAAAAATTGAGGCGCGAAGCCTCGGCGAAGCTCCACGCCGCCCGTTGCACGACGATGATGGCTGCCATGGTGATGCTGTCCCTGGGCTCAATGGCTGCGGCGACCGGCAGCGCGCGAACGGGCATTGTGGAGCTTCACGTTCGCACGCTAGGGGAGAGAGGCACGCCGCCATTCCGTCCCGCTCCAGCCACCGGAGGGGTGATCGACGGGCGCGCCCGCCGCGCCGCGGCCGGGGTTGGTCTGTCTAGGCCCTCTCCTCCTCCCAGCGGCCCTCTTCTCCGTCATCCACTCCTCTCCTGGACATGGCCACGACGCCGGAGGGAGCTGGTGCGCTTCTTCTTTCCCACGCTCGCAGTTCCGAAGGCATACACGTCGGAGCGCGCTGCACTTTCTCATGGATTGCAGGGGTATATATAACACAAAAAGTGGTGGGATGGACATAAATTTCTCCACCCATGATCGTAGAAAGTGGCCATAGGTTGAAAACGGGCAAGGATCAAGGAATGCAGCAACCGGTTTAGACTTCCTCTCCACCGGAGCATAGTCAAGAAATGCAGCAGCCCTTGACAAAAGGACTTGAAATAGTCTACAACGTTGAACTTTTTCACTCCCACAAAGCCAAGAAAGCCTGAAAAATTAAGGACACATGGTATGATCGCAACGGCCAGCAGCATGGTAATCGAACGGCGCTGGAATTCGGGTGACGTGGCCGCGCGAGGTCGGGCGAAACCCCTGCGGGTTTTATGACTATGTAATGTTATCTATAAGATATGTTCCAAGGTGTTGGCAAATGGGATACGGAGTTTTCTTGATGATATTATTTCAGAGGGACAGAGTGCGTTTGTCCCAGGGAGATTAATCACGGACAACATCCTAATTGTGTATGAGTGCACCCACTATTTGAAAAGGAAGAGGGGGAAGGTGGGTGCACTAACGGTGAAATTAGACATGGCAAAGGCCTATGATCGTGTTGAATGGAGATATCTTGAAGGCATCATGCTTAAATTGGGTTTCCATTATGATTTTGTCACACTAGTCATGAGGTGTGTGTCTTCAGTTTCTTTTTCTATTAAAGTTAATGGTGTTCTGTCTACATGTGTTAGACCGACGAGGGGCATACGACAGGGCGACCCTATTTCACCCTATTTGTTCCTGCTATGCTCGGAGGGTTTATCTTGCCTCCTGAAAGGAATTGGTCCAATGCAAACCTCAAGAGGTGTTCGAGTGGGTGTCCACTCTCCTTGGATATCGCATCTTCTCTTTGCGGATGATTGCATCGTTTTCTCTGAAGCAACGCAGAGAGGGGCCAATAGACTGATGGAAATTTTGGAGAAATATTCTCGAGGTTCTGGGCAGTTGGTGAACAAAGATAAATCAGCCTTATTCTTTAGTACAAACTGTTCTGACGAGTCAAAAGAGATTGTCCGCACATGCCTTGATATTCAGGAGGCACTGGCTGAGAAGTACTTGGGTTTGCCCACAGCTGTTGGGCGTGCTACTAATGAAGTTTTTGAATACATGCCTGCAAGGTTAAAAGGATTCATTGGCTGTTGGAGTGGACGAGAGGCTAGTTGTGCTGGTAGAGAGACTCTAATAAAGTCTATTGCCCAGGCAGTTCCTACATACGCAATGAGCTGTTTTCTCCTCCCTAACAACACATGTAAGGAGATGAGGCAGGCCTTTCCTAATTATTGGTGGGGAAGTTCAGCTGACAATCGGCATATGCATAGGTTGAGATGGGATCGGTTGACATGGCCCAAGTGCAAGGGAGGTATGGGGTTTCGGGACCTCAACTTGTTTAATCTATCAATGCTTGGAAAACAGGGATGGAGACTTATGACACGTCCAGAATCCTTGTGTGCGAGAGTTTTAAAAGGAAGATATTTCCATGATTCAGACTTCATGCAGTGCACAAGAAAGAAAAGAGCTAGCTTCACATGACGGGCAATCCTTGCTGGGCGTGATGCACTTGGACCGGGACTGATTAGAAGAATTGGAAATGGTGCTGCTACTCGCATTTGGGACGATCGTTGGATTCCTAACCACTTTAGTGGGAAACCGATTACACCAGGAGAGGGGCAAGCAATTACCAGAGTGGCAGAGTTGCTGTTGGATAGAGGTAACTGGAATGAGGATCTCATTAGGCAGACGTTTAATTCAAATCGATGCCGAAGCCATCCTTGGCATTCCAGTTCATGTGCAGGAAGAAGACATATGGGCTTGGGAACCTGAGAAGCACGGTACGTACACTGTGAAGTCAGCGTACAAATTGATGGACTCTAGGCGCCACCATCAGGAGCTTATGCATGAGTCAGGCCCTTCCGGTGATAACACTTGGAAACTTATCTGGGAACTGGATGTGCCGCCGAAAGTTAAAGTTTTCTGGTGGAGAGTCATACATGAATTCCTGCCGGCGAGACAAATTCTACATAGAAGACATATTGAGGAAATTGTGCACTGTGAAGTGTGTGGGGTGCGGCGGAAGAATCTATTGGGCATGTACTGATGGAATGTACTGTGGCCAGTATATTTTGGGAGCAGTCAACAAACGAGATTACAGGAACTACCAAGGCTTCATCCAGGAACATGGGCTCGTGATATTCTCACACTGGGTTCTCCAAGGGATAGAGCGATCCTTGTTTGTGGTATGTGGTCTTTATGGACACAGAGAAATAAAAGAAAGCATGGGGAAGCGCTGTTACCACTAAGGCAAGCTGTCCTTTGGGTTCGTGATACTGCCTTTGATCTGTGGCAAATATTACATCCCAAAAAAGATACAGAAAGAACGGTGAGTAACACTCGCTGGAATCTGCCCGAGGAAGGATGGATCAAATGCAATACGGATGGCGCGTTCATACAGGAGACTGGAGCGGGGGCAGTCGGTGCCGTGCTCCAAAATGATGCAGGCATGTTCCTCGGAGCCCAAGCAAAACAATATGACCATTGTATCGATGCACTAGCAGTGGAAGCCTTGGCTTGTCGAGATGGATTACTGTTTGCTGAGCGTTGTGGTGTTGCGAAATTGCATCTGGAGACGGACTGTCAGGAACTAGTTCGGCTATGGGAAATAAAGGATACACAACGCTCATCCATCATGGGACTGATAAAAGAAATGCTGGAGATTAGTCGTAATTTTGTTTCTTTTAAGTTTTCGTTTGCAAACAGAGTTTGTAATAGAGTTGCCCATGAGCTAGCAAAACAGGCCACAACAACGGCGCAGGTAGGGGAGTGGCATATAATCCCAACCTTCATGCGTGGTCTGTTGGAGGCTGATTGTAATCTTGTTGATTAATCATGAATGAAGCTGAGTCTCAAAAAAAAAGTATCCAGAAAGTAAGCATCTGGTATTTCATTTATTTATCTTTGTAGGGACTATGAAGCTAAAAGTTGTTATTCATCTTTGAAAACTGACTAGCAGATGTAACTTAGGTTCCTGCTCTTGTATTGGACTGCGAACCAAATATTGATTTTTGTAGGGACTATGAAGCTAAAAGAAAGTAAGTTTTGCAGTCGCCCATTCATACACTCAATTTTCTGTTGGTTGATCAGCTGCATTTTGCTTCAAAGTGTTATCTTTGTTTCTGAAGTTATGCTTGGTAATAAAAAAATATGTTTTAGAAGACTTTAGTCTTACTCATTTCTGTACAATCTTTTTGTGGGTTGTTCAACCATTGGACATTTTTTAATTGATGGCTAACAAACTTCACAAAACCAATCTGTTGTTATGCTCAAATCAGTGACAGAATTACCGTTCCATGATTTTTTGCATTGTATATTCACTAATAACAATTGTTTCACAAACTGTGCTAATTTTGTTTTTCCTGTTGATAAAGGTATGCTTTGCAAGTTGCAGCATTTTTTGAGTTTGTGAAGAAAATGAAGGAAGCTTCAATTGAGAAAAACATGGATATGGAAGCCAAGAACCAGCACATATTGCATCCTCAGTTGGAGCCTATTCTACTGAGGCAGCAGTCACTTATCTGAATCTGATCTCAAACCTATGTCTCCGTAGGATCAATATCATCTATATCTTGGTACGAAAGGATTGATGGTTCTAAGAAGTCTAGACTTGAGAAAATGTCTCTTATCTGTGTTTCTTTTCAAGGTAGGCCATATCTCTGTTTAAGAGCATTTTTATGAGGACCTAAATGCTCCATCCGAAAGAAAACTGCACAATTTTTTGAATATGCATAGTTATGAAGTATACTGAACAATAGATGAACTCAATCCATTTGCTTCAAAATTTGTGCAGCTTTCTTAAATGAGAAACATAGAGCATGTTCCAAAACAGTTAACAATGTAAGCTACTAGATTGCCATGTACCTCAGGAGGTAGGAATCAGTTTATCTGTAAATGATTTGTAGCTTATTTGGTTTTAATCACTGGATTTGACCAAACTGCATGATTCCTTTGATGCTAGTGCTTGTTACTTTTCTAGTTGAGAATTTGAATTCTTTTGAAAGCATGACAAGTAGTACACTTATGTTGGCCGAAGGTAAGATTGCAAGGTAATTTCATATGACTTAGGTCAACAGTTAGTCACAATTGTTACCACTGATGTCAAAGGAAACAAGTGTTCTCAACTTTATGGATTTGAGGATTCTTTTGTGGGAACATTTCTTTTGAACATGTAGATCCTCTTTTGGACTCAAAGCTCCAAAGTTGAGGAACCAAAATAGAACTTTTCCATGTTTATGCCGTATCTGTTATTTTTCTCTACTTGCTTTACTCTATAATCGAGAATTCATGGGCAGCAATGAATTCCCTTGATTACACAGATAATGTGTTTACGGGTTTGTATCCCCATTACCCAAAACAGTATATTGCATTATTTTTTAAAAAATGCAATAAAACTGTCTGCCGCATAAACGATTTTTATGTGATTTTTAAACATTTCTTGATGTTAAATCATAGCTTTTCTGCTAATTGGGTTGCCAGAGCACATGGTCACAAATGAATTTGCGTTCAAGGGGTCCTTTGTCCCCATTAGCAAAATCAGTGTTTGTTGTCTAAAATATTCGTCGAAAAGTCATGTGAAGCATACATGCAACTTGGTGAGTATCAAATTCATAGTAGAAATCAGACAAGGCTCAATCTGGCCTTGCATATGCACATAGTATTACTTGTGGTTTTTGAATCTCAATATCAAACATACAATTGAAACTGAATTATTGCAGGTTTACTTAACTCTATGTGTGTTACATACTTGATCTTCTACGAGTTTTTAAAATCATTCCTACATGATGAATTATTATTTTGTCCTCTTAGAGCCATATGTTCACAACATTCTGTTTATTGCCTTTTGCTTTCACTTTTTGTGATGATGGACACTCGTCAGGTGTACCATTGTTACATATGCTGAGAACGTTGGTTGCTGCTAACACCACCAGTGATTTCTCTGATGAGATTATGAGAATAACGACTGGTATGGTGTATGGAAAATTCAGTGTCTCCTATTTACTGGCATTACTGCACAGAAAGAAAGGGAGGTTTGTTTCGTGCTAACTTTTTGAGGGAGCGGTCTGTTTCATGGCTTTTCTGTCAATCCACTGAACTGGTCAATCTCCAATGGCGGCACGGAGCGGTGACTGCACCAGTGTTACGTATGCACTGGATGACAGTAGTGTTACAGTGATAAAAGGGTACGTTTGCCTAATTCAACATCTGGAAACAGTGTGATTGTGATAAGAACCAATTGTTTCCTAAATGGCTGAATTACCAAACAATCTCCGCATCATGATGACAAACCAAAACAGAGACATTTCATTCGACATTATTTGTGCGGATAGAACAAAGAACAAACATCACACGTTACGTGAATGAGGAACGGATGGTTCTGCTTGAGTTTTTTTTTTCTAATACAGGCTTCACACTTTTGAATAAAAGCATGATACACCGGGTCACTGTGCCTACTTGTCAATACGGCAATAATCAGCTATTCCCTCCATTTCTTAATATATGACGCCGTTGATTTTGTTTGTTACTTTGATCATTCGTCTTGTCTATAAATATTTATGTAAATAGCTAAATGTATACGTTAACCTTAAAATGCTTTTGATGATGAATCTAATGATATTTCACATTCAAGAAGTAATTACTTAAATATATATTTTTGGTCAGAGTTTAATGGAAAAAATCAACGGTATCATATAACTAAAAATGAAGAGAGTATGTCATTATTGGCTTGGATATGAAACGTCAATGTTATAGCATACCGGGCCCCAATTGTGGATTAGGCCAATTACCAAAGCTAGGTTTTTATGCCATGTACTGAACGCAAACTCTGCCCTGACCTATCGTAGCCAATGAAGAAGTCCCCCTACATAGAGCAAGGGGTAGTGGAGAGTGTACTATAAAATTCTAGGGTCAGATCAAATTGAGTGAGAATATTTCAACTTAATTATAAATCGGTCAATCCTATACTTGATTTGTTTTAGCATTCTCGGTAATACATATATATATGTGAGCACGCGGTCAGCTGTGCCTTCCACAAGTTTATGTTAACACGACTTTAGCATAACTAAACTGCAAACTGGCATATCGGTGAGATGGCCACGGATTCCAGCTCAAATAACAGAAATATATTATGGATGAAGATGTAACACAACAACAAGCTAATATAACACCAATTCTTGCAGGTCACATCCTGTCGTATGTACATATTGAAACAGTATTATTGAAGATAATATATATACAAGTCAAACTATCATAGATGATACGTATTCATGAACTCTTGGATCTAGCAATTACGTGCATCCTTAACTTATTGGAGTCGCCATTGACTTCGAGAGAAGATGAACTCATATGTAGCTTATTTGGAACCCATTGAAAGCAGCCAAAGAATATATCTGTTGTACACTTGTAATAGCCGTACGGGTTCAGTACTACTAAGTACTTCTCTGATCTGGTTTCTTAAGTTGAACCACTAACAAATAATCATTAGCAATTCGACAAGTTGGGCAGCTGGCGATAGTGGTAAGAGGTTGACAACCTAAAATATTCTATCATTTATTTGGATGTGGAATCTTCTTACAAAACCAGTCCACAAATGAAATACTACAAGGTTGAGTTATCATATAGAAAGAATACAACATATTTCTTGTCAAAAAAAGAATTCCATATATTTCTTGATAATAAATATTATTTGACGGAGGATATCCATGTTTTGCCAAGTATACTCCAACCAGTATTTTAGAACTATAGTTATTTTTGGAATAGCTTGGAGTCAAACTTTTAAAACGTTCACCATCAATTGAAATATTTACTGTTGAAAGACATAATAATTAGATCTGTCCTCAAGAACACTACCATAATTTTCCCTGAATAATAATTTCATTTTTTTAATTTTATAACTTTATTTTATTAAAACAGTGGTTAGAACTGTATTCTGCGGTGTTAAAATGACAATTATTTGAAGAGGTGGGAGAATTTGTGCAGTTAACTGAATATATATAGTTGGTCTTAGAGACACAGAGGTAACCTCACTTTTAAACAGTCTTTGGATGCTACTAGCGGGCGCGAGCAAAGCATCTTTTACGGTGTTGTTCCAAAGATCATAACTTATTCCCATTGCACATTTGGCTGGCTAGGGCTAGTTACGCACGTGTGAGCTATTTTCTTGGTATTGTTGTCCAATATAAGTTGAATTATTTCTCATCCTCTTTCTTGTGAAATGTGGATTGCTTAGGATAAGCCATCTTCTTCTAAGAATATCACAATGTAGAAGCCGACACTCACAAACATTATCAAGAATATCCGGGTGCAATAATTTGCACATTATATAGATGAACAAAATTATACGTACGAACCATACTATGAACGGTGGTAATGTATCCACACAGTGAAATCACTTACGCTACTGAATGGCTGCCTAAATAAGCACGGGAAGCAATAATACTAGGGACAATCAACAAGGAGTAATTTCTATATCCTCCAATGTTCTAGATGAATGTTGTTTGAAATCTACTCCCTCAGTTCAAAAATAGATGTCACTGTTGACTTTTACACATCACGTTGACCGCTCGTCTTATTCAAAATTTTTACGCAAATTGTATTTATTTTTTTACAACTTGTTTTCTCATTGAATGTAGTTTAATCATGACATATTTGTTTTTATATTTAAATAAGACGAGTGGTCAAATGTGATGTCTAAAAGTCAACAGTGACATCTAATTTGAAACGGAGGGAGTACTAGTCCCCCCGTTTTTTAATGTATGACACCATTGACTTTTTTTGTTACTTTGACCATTTGTCTTATGTGTAAATATTTGTGTAAATAGATAAGTGTATAAGTTAACTTTAAATGTTTTTGATGATAAATCCAATAATATTCAGTTCATATTAAAAAAGTTATTATTTAGATCCATATTATTAGTCAAAGTTAAACAAAAAAGTCAACTGTGTCATATAAAATGGAGAGAGTAATATTTAGCAGGATGAGCTAAGCATGTGACGTCCATCATATAGCTTGTTCTCCCCCGAGCACGTGGACTTCCGTGGCCCCACAAGGTTGGTTCAGCATTGACTTTGCCTATATATAACTGAATTTTAAGCCGGCAGAGAGATGTTATAAGCTACAGAATCAAACTCAAATTTAAACGGCATGATGATCGGGAAGAATATGCTGTGAATGCAGCAATTGACTGTTATACTATTGTACCATTTCTTGCAAGTCACATACTGTCGTGTTATACAAAATCATATAGTCGTACTCATCAACTCTTGGAGCTAGCAATAATATTGACACATAATTTAATGCAGGTGCAATAATGTGATAACATGGAGCAGGCAAGCTTATTGCGTCAACGTAACTAATTTTAATTTGAGGGGAAGGATGTACATTCATGCACACGGAATAAATAAAGTCAGTTGACGAGCTGGTATAATATAGAGCTGATGTTGATTTGCAATAGCTATAGTGATCTGGCTTCTTGGTTTATTTAAGTTGCACATAACAAATGATATATCATGTTAATAAACTGTCAAGTGTGTTGAATTTAAGCTTGTGTGTGACATCTTGTTTTGGACCACCCTATGACAACATTTGGCAATCTACGCAGATCCGTATGTTAGACGTGGACTCGTCAATTTGAAGGCGAATGTTCTAAAAATGAAGTATTACAAAGTTTAATTAGTCATCAAGATAAAGCATATACCTTAGTATGTCAACACTGAACTAGTAGCTATTTTATGAAAGGCATACATATGTTGTTATCTTTACTTCACATGGTTAACCTTATTTGTAATATTCACCTGTATATCATAGCGGAATATATTTCCAGCTTGATTTACATTCATATGCCCAATGTAAACTACATTTTTTTGCTAAACACATTACATTCATATCTTCTTTTCTTTTTTATTATTGTTCTAATAAAGCATCATGTGAAGAAAGGTCACGAATGCTAGCGGCCCTAGGGGCATATAACTTACAAATATTTACACAACAAATATCATTTTTTGAAGTGTTAAACAAGGATTCGAACCCTTGTCGGTAGGCTCACAAGTGGAGGATCTACAACTGTGTGAATTTAATTAGAATACGAATTTGAGTTCTTTCATTTGTGTATTCAATGTAGAGATGCGCATGATGGTATTAATATGTATAATTTAACATGTTAGTTCCTCTAGTTTGTCCCTGTCGATTTATTGTTCATAATTTAGGATAATAAATACTGCATCCAGTACACTTCAACAGAATTTTGTGAATAGTGTTCATGGTTAAACTTTACTATAGTTACTAATATGAAAAATACTTTGATCTTAAATTGATTTAATATTTAAACCTTTGAATGTTAGATTACATGTATATACTTCGTTCCAGGATTGTAAACTATTTTGTTATAGGAAATTAGGAATACAACATGGACAACATCCTGCAGAGCTCTATATAATTGAGCAAATTCTTTATTTGGCCCTAGAAAAGTTCTCGGTTCCTTTCTTGGCCCAATCTCATAAAAGTCTCTATATGACCCAAACTGCAATTTTCATTCCTTTTTTGGCCCTTCCGTCAGATCCATTAGACTCCATCCCGAATTGCCTCTTCTCAGGGATGCGAATTGACAATTGTACCCTTGCCTAATACAACACGAGAACGAATCGTTTTCCAATCCCGGACCCAAGTGGCAACGAGAGGAAACAGGGAAGGAGCGAGGCGGACTACCGCCGCCGCGCCTAGTGCTATGGACGCGGGATGCGCCGCCGCTGCAGGATCGTTGGAACTGGGACCTCCCCCTGACGAGCTCGATGCAGCCCGGATGAGTCGGACCCTGCGGGACAATGACCCAGGCCGCGCCTGCTGGGATGGGCGGCGTCGAGGGCGCGGCCGGGCTCGAGCCTGGAGCGGCCGGGACGGCGTCGGATGCGGCCAGGACGGGTCGGGCGCGGCCCCGCAGGCCACCAGTGAGGCTGCCGGCGCTGCCCAAGCCGCTGGGTGAGCTATATGTTGTCAATTTGGCTAGGGTTAGGTCTGCAATATTAGTTCAAATAGTGTGCTGAAATGTTAGGTTGGATCCAAATACAAGTTTCTTGCTGAAAATTGAATTAGTATCGAACCGTAAGAAGACTAGAAACAATGCCAAATGTTGGGGCTTTGAGAAGGTTGCGGAATATGCCACTCCGGCGAATAGTCGGGGTCAAATCTGCCCGGCTTCAACATTCTGTCCGCCGTGTGGTGCCGCGTCGGCGTCGGCGTCGCACCAACGGTCTTCAAGCAGTGAACGCTGCCGTTGTGTTGTTACGGTACGGTGGGCAAACATCAGTCTACCTCGTGTGTGAACTACCGGTCGTGGTAGATGCCACGGGGTCGCTGTCATTGGCCAAATGGCCCCGGCAACGAATGTCCATACGTAACGAGGTGTCTGTTTCATGTACGGTGAACAAATTGCGATGGAAGGAGGTATCCAATTCATGTACGGCGTACAAATCGCACGCCAGGGTCAGATTGTTACGTTCTACTCTTATCTACGGCCAGAGTTTATTGAGAAGGGTTCCAAACCGGTTCACCGGTGTGAATCAGCTAGCTGGGAGGACCACCAGGCGCTGCTGGTGCTGGAAGCCCCTCTTCTGTCCAAATACTTTTCTGTTTTGTATGTACACAGATTAATGCAAAAGGGGATAGTGGTCCATAGTGGTTGAAAATTGGTATATGTCTGGCTACAATTTTCCTCATGGCAAGTTGGAGCTCAAAAGGCTCAAGCGCTCTATATGTAATAAGCGGGTTCTTTGTTTCAGCTGTGGATTTTAAAAACAGTTTTGGAGTTTATCCTCGAAAAAAGAGTTTTGGAGTTTAAAAATTTGGAATACCATTACTTGTGTTGAGTGCCTAGTTTAGCATTTAATTATCATGTTGTATAATGTTTTTCATTGTATTGGAGCCGCAAATTGTTTCTAAATAAGAAATATGTGTAAACACATAAAAAAGGATAGACCATCCGTACCAACTTAAATTTTGTCACACGAATATCTCCCACAGACAATTACTGTCGCATAGCATGAAAATGTCAGCACTCTGCATCTTCTAACTAACCGTTCGCCAACTACCTTAGCTTAATACGAATGCAGTGGCATACAACTCTCATCTCGATCACACGTGGCGGAATCTTGATAATCAACAACACTCTCTAGGATAAAGTTATGGAGGGACATGGATATATTATTCTTGTTTGCTTTACCATAGAATAATGAGCAAATTCCTTACTTGGCTCTAGAAAAGTTCGTGGTTCCTTTCTTGGCCCAATCTGAAAAAAAGTTCTCTATATGACCCAAACCACAACTTTCATTTCTTTCTTGGTACTTCCGTTAGTTTTGAGTATTAACAGTGTTAAATGTAAGCTGAAATGACTATTTTGCCCCTAACTTGAATAAAAACAAAAAATTTATTTTTGAATTTTTTTATTATCTAAAAATCATGAATAACGTAAGTGTTCAAAAATATGCTGAAATAATGCCAAAAATATGTTGAAATAATGCTGAAATTTTGTGTCATATGAAATCTTGAACAATTATGTTATTCAGGAATTTTTGATAATTAAAAAAAATTAAAAATAAAAATTTTGTTTTTATTCAAGTCAGGGGCAAAATGGTCATTTCAGCACACATGTGAACACCGTTAACCCTCAAAACTGACGGAAGGGCCAAGAAAGGAATGAAAGTTGCGGTTTTGGTCATATAGGGAACTTTTTTTCAGATTGGGCCAAGAAAGGAACCGAGAACTTTTCTAGGGCCAAATAAGGAATTTGCTCTAATTAAATTTCATTCATGTTCTAAAATGGTAGAAAATTTTGTAGAAATTAATAATGCATGATTGACATCCTGCGGAAGTCTAAGTAACTTCAGAATATTTATATGGTGATGGAATTGATAGTTAAGTAGTGTATTGGTCTCAAATATTTCATGAAGGTGTCTTAAGCAATCATGCAGTCCTGTGATTGCTTAAGTTCATGAAAAATAAATGCTATTCTAGCTCTGGATATGTGAATCAAGGTGAAAAATGTGTGTGCATATTCCAGAAAGAGAGAGATAGAGATATATAGAGATGTCTTGAAAATACAGAAAATAGAGATAGAGTGAGAATGACAAATATTTTGAGAAAATTATGAATAATCTAAAATGATAATATTATGAAGGCAATAAGTTTTATTCAAATAATATTATGATGAAATTAATGTTACGTCTTTGTGATGGAGATGAAGACTTTGTCTTACAGAAATTCAGCAATTCAAGATGTGAATTTATGAAATCGGTTATCTGTTCATTTCATAATTTAGAGGTGATTCTGTATAAAACTTTTTAAGGATATAAGAACAAGCTCAGATGCAAAAACAATTAGCGTCATAATACATCAATTTGCGCGTTTGATTCAGAAGGTGATCTGAATACCAAAAAAATAGTAAAAATTCGTACAAATCTGAGTGAATTTAACGTATATACTTCATATTTGATTTTTAGATATGAAGATTATGTCTGCACACGGGTGATGGGTCGAGCCCTACGGCGAGGGGGGTGAGGTAGGTAACCGAAATCAGATTGGTCATTCAAAAATCAGAGAAGAGCGTTGGCTGTTGAAGCCGTGTACTTGTATGAAAAATTCAGTTTTGTCCTCTGGTGGCTGGTAGAAGTCGTAACCCTTCCGGAGTTCTATAGGATATCAAAAATACATATGGACATACGTGATGCTCAATGACATTCAGATATCTGTTCACACACGTGAATTTTAGATACCCGCCTCACCCTGTCGATCTCACCGTGTTAGTGTATGAAGGTACCCAAATCTATGCAGATGGCTTTAATCCATTTTCTTAATAGCACGGGTGGGTAATTATTAGGACATGTGAAGGGTATTTTGGACTAATTTTTTCATAATGACAGCGGTGGGTAGTTTTTTTTCTTATTTTCCCTCGGATTAACGTGGGAATTTGTTGGCCTTGAGAGCAAACGTGGAGGCTTCTTCTCTTGGTCAATTATATATATACATATATATATATATATATTAATAGATATATACTCCTTGAACGGTACATATGATTGCATTTGCCACCGGTATAAGCCTGACCTAACGCATGATTAGGCACCTTCCATTTGTGAGAACCGTCAAGCATTTAACTGTGAAATGGTGTGTGCCGTGCATTACAAGACATTTATCATATCATCTACCAATGGCGAGCAATGGTAAAAACAAACATACTAGCTAAACTTCAGATCCTTTCTATTCCGGGAAAGGGATGTCTGCCAAGTCCTGCCGGTACGGCACAGGCTCGTCGTCGTCATCCTCATCGGCCTTCTTGGCCTTCTCCGCGTCGGCCTGGCTGGAGTCGGCGACGAAGGTCACTACACTGTCCTTCCTGAAGGTGAGGTAGATGACGGCCAAGATGTAGATGAGCATGAGCGGGAAGACCATGATGCCGACCAGCACATTGGCGTATTTGGGTAGCGAGTTGTGGATGAGCCACCCCACGAAGCTCGTGCTCAGAAAGTACATGTTGATGCCGATGATCAGCAACCCGAGCAACCATGACAACACTATGATCTGCAAGCACATGACATTGTTCGTAAAGTTAGCGGGTAGAATTCAACAATGTATATTTAGTCGCTTTCTGTACAGATCGTTTACTGTGCAGGTAATGATGCATCGAGTTTGGTTGTTGCATATGCTAGATCTAGTATTCTGGTTGGTGCAACTAGTTTGTTTTGCTCAGCTTGGATGCGTTCCTCTATTTCTTCTATGATGAGCACGAATTATTGTAAAAGAACATGGCATGCAGGGCGCGGAGCACTTTTTTCCACAATGCTCATGGTACGAGTAGGGCATCTCTGGTTATTAAAGTGCAGACATTCATGCATGTACGTGAAGACAAGAGGAAGCTACAAGTACGTTATTTTCGTAAGCTAGTGTGTGTGTGTGTGTGTGTGTGTCTGTGTGCTTACGTAGATAATAAGGTAGTGTGTGTGCTTACGTAGATGGAGTTCTTGTGGGGCCCCATCTTGCTGCTGCTGCTGCTGAACTTGAGAAGGGGGATTAGTGCAAACGGTAGCTCGAAGGACAGTATCATCTGCACGGAAAAAAAAATCACAATCATTAGTTAGTTCATTTAATTTGCTTTGTCTAGAAGGTTGCGAAGGAGCGTCTAATTATTGAGCACTTTTGGATAGGATTAGTGTCCTTTTATAGTTAATTTTTTTTGAGAAATCCTTTTATAGTTAATTACTGCTAAGCCTCTGTCAAAAACCAGCTGCGTGCTAGCTTATAATGGACATAGTGGGCAAGCCACTCAATCTATGAGGTGGAATGTGACGCACCGATGCGATTATGATGAGACGGCCAGCGCCACTGGAACCGCCGATGATGGAGACGACTAGGCTGGGTGCAATGGCGATGCAGCGGGTCATCAGGTTCCTCAGCCATTTCTTCATCCTGATGTCTAGAAAACCCTGTATGTACATGTAACAAGAAAGCAACCAGGCTGAAGAAATTAAAACTTGTGGCACTCGTTGCTTGTTCTTGGTGAAATCCTACTAGGATTAGCATAATTGACTTTATGAACGTAAAGAATGTGAAAATTCTACGACTTGTTGGAGAAAGGGTACGGTGATGTTATTATTGTCCGATAAAGGTGCTACCCTTTCGTTTACTTTTGCAAGATAGCCCAAGCATTTAAAGACTGAAATCTCATATTATTCCCACCAACAGTAAGATACAAATACAGTACAAGTATATTCGTATTTCAAAATATTTCATATTTTACATGTTGACATTACGGTTAAAGCATATCCCCTCGCATTATTTTGTTGACGTACGTTGAGTCCTTCTCAACGCTTGAATATTAAAGGCGAAAAATCGTAACCCTTTAAATATCAAGGAGAAAAATAGATCCCAGTTTCTTATATTATTGTTACGGTGAAAGGTACCTGCATGATGTACTGGCCCGAGTAGGTGCCTGTTATGGTGGAGCTCTGCCCAGAAGCCAAGAGCGCCACGCCGTACACGATCGCACTCGACCTGCCCAGCACGTTCTGAAGCACAAAGGGAAAATCCATATTAATTATAACATTAATCTTTGCAGCTGTAGTCCTGTAATAACAAGACAACGTGCCTTGAGGAGGAAGGAGGAGGAGTCAAGCGTGAGGTCGCTGCATCTCTCGGCGTCCTCCGGTGAGATGTTGCTCGCAAAACAGACAGTCCCGGAGACGGAGACGACGGCGATGTTAATCAGCAGCGCCACAAACAGAGCGAACCCGCTCTCATATAGGAAGAACCTGCATGCGTCCTGATAGATCCAAGACCCTAGTGAGCTGATTTGCACTACAATAGCTAAAACGATTCTCTTAAGCAATATTTTTGTTCTTGGCGACAATAGAATTAAAATGACCTTGATTCCTCGAACCGATTGTGGCGTTTTCCTTGACAGCACAAGTGCAGAGTGCAAGAACAGGTTGTGCCTGCAATTATTGGTAAACAAAGAATTGAACAAAGAAAATATTATTTTGGTCGACAGAATATTAACAAGTTAAATATAAAATGTTTGTGCCCCAACTGCTATCGACCGAAAATTAACAAGTTAAATATATAAAACGTTTGTGCCACTGCTAGGTAGCAATTGGAGCACAAACAAGACTCCTCTGCCAGCCATTCCATTTTTTATGAAAACCTTGACCATGTCGAGTCAAAGAATCCCATCCCCATTTCCAACAGGCAGTAAGGCTACTTGCCAAACCAAACAGTAAAATCTGAGCATATGGCTTACGGCATGATAAGAGCTCCGAGGAGGGCAATGGCGTCTCCGGTGGCGCCAGGTCCCTTAAGCCTGGGAATAAAGAGCCCTTTGATGACTTCTACAGCAGGAGGCTTCACGAAGCTCATCTCCCCGAAGAAGCACGCCGCCATGACGAACACCAGCATTGAGATGAGAAACTCCAGCTTGCGCACCTTAGTTTCAAAGAAAACCAGATGATGTAATCAACCGACTAACTAGGGTTCACATTATCAGGTAATATCATATATTTACTGCTAACACTAATATATAGCACACTGGATGTAATTCCATATAGAAACACTGTTTTTTTAATATAAAAAATGAAACCACGGCAAACCCTTCGGTATTGCCTGAACTGCTAGAAACACTCTTATTTATTTGAATTGTGTGTAAGTCAACAATAAGGTATGTACTTATAGACATAACAATTGAACGTGGATGGCCAACTTCCTGAATCCGTACCCCATATTTTTGTAGCCCAAGGAGGAGGAGCGTACTGGAGCCAGTGATGAGAACCCCGACCCATACGGGGATGTGAAACAGCAGGTTGAAAGCGAAAGCCGTCCCTATAACTGTAAAATATAAGAAAAAACTTAACTGTCAGCAAGGAACAAGTGACGATTATAATATATTGCTACTTGTAACTTCTGCTGCTGCCACAATTGTTCAGACAAGAAGACAACTGATCACGGTCACGGAAGGTTTAATTTAGTATGCTAGTAGTTCTCTCACACACAAAAGACGCTCTTGACTTTTATCAAATATATATAAATGAGTGACGTGATAAATTATTTCGGAAAGATCTACGGATTACAGTCAACAAAAAATAGTTGGAACAAAAAATTGCTGTACTTAGAAATTTACAATTGAAGGTGGACCCATAATAGTGGGAATCATGCTATATGCTGTTCTCTTTCTGCCAGCTTAAATTTTATTAGAGCAAGTCAAATAAGGCCTTTCTTGAAAAAAAATGGAGTTTCGTATCCCTTCTAACCTTCTGGAATATCTGCAGCAATCACGGCAACCTCTGCAAGGATCCAAAGACAGATCCTCACAAACTTTGGATACTCGCTCTTACATATCTCAGCAAGATGCCTCCCTATGTGAAAATGAACAATGGCCATTAGTTAGCACCATCTGATTACTTTGTTTTATATACGCAAGTAAACCACGATTCATATATCTCTTTAGTATTTGGTTTTAGTTACCTGTCACCACTCCAAGATTAGCTGCAAGTGATTGTATAATCAGCGCGAAGATGAGACCAATGAGAATCACCCAAAGGAGCTAAAGAAAAAGAGCATCAAGCAATTGCAAAAGACAAACATCCAGTTAGGTTCTCTTTCTGGGAAAAGCGTAAAATCTTGAAAGAAAGAAACAAATCTTTCGTGCTTTTCACTAATAATGTACCTCATATCTGTGATTTGCACCTGCTTGCAGATCCGTTTCCACTGTTACCGTTCCAAAGATATTGTTAGAGATGTATGTGTGTGTGTGTGTGTGTGTGTGAGACAGAGAGAGAGAGAGACTCACAATTTCCCGGATCTAAGTACGCCAAAGACACCATAAACCCCGGTCCAACATGAGCCAGGAACCTTTTCCATCCAGGCTCCTAAGTCACACAACACAAGAGAAATTAAAGGACCTCCTGGTTATAGGATAAGAGCTATCAACATTCATAAGATCGCTTCCTATAGTCTAATCCACTTTTAACATCACCGACAAAATCTCTTCAAAACTCACATCGAGGCAGAAATACAAGTGATATCCAGGTGCGAACATTTACCTTGATCATTTGATAACTGTCTTGGACCTTGTTAGATTCGTCTTGCGCTGCATTAGTTGTCTGGCTTCTCGCTCTCTCGCTTCCCTCTCTCTCAATCTCCATGCTGAGTATCTATCAACTCGTTCACAGGCTTGGAGAGAAGATGTTGTAGAGTGGTCTACTCTTGCCACCCTTTATATACACAACATACCGCCATATGCATCTTTTGAATAAATAAAAAAAGGTCCAAAATACATAATAAAGCTCCATTTGGCATTTCCTATCCAGATCAAACAAGAACGGCTAAGGGACGCATCTGCTTCTTTTTCTACTAAAATCCATTTATTTAAAGTCACAATCTTTGAACCTAGGTTTATCTAGGGTAATGACTGCTTGTGATGACAGGAGCAACGCGGCTGTCTGTTCTCTTAATTCAAGGTTTCAGGGTCACAATTGCTATTTTAGTGAGAGAGATTTAATGGTTTAGGTGAAAAATTGGTGTCAGCTTTGTGAAGAAATATCAATATAATCAATCCAATTTTTAACAGCTTGATGACTATATTTTGCTTGCGCAGGTGTAGACCAGAGTCTGGCCGAGGGCGATGACAATCGTGTCGTGCAAGGACAGGCGCTCCACATACTATAAGTTTATCTCTATAAGGACCAGCATTAGTTAATTCTTACGACATCAAGTGTGAGTTAGTAGCCTATTTAGTTCTACACTCAGAGAAGAGGGACAAGAATAATCCTGCGTAATGATAAGCTTATTTACCATTTGTGCATGCTACCCAAATCAGGCAACCATACATGGGAAATCTTTTAACGTGGGATCAGGAACACTAGCAAAAGGCGGAACTTGCCCACTGCAGAAGCATGTGTGTTATTGTCACACCTGTTTTGTAAAGGCAAAACAGATTCCCGCTTGTGTGCCAGGATCAAGTTTCACACAAGCAGTGACTTCATAAATGGTAAACAAAGTACATCCATATCCGAATTATTACAAAGTATCGTTATTACAAAGGACCCTTGGGTCTAAAAGAAAATTACAAAACATTGCAGCGGAAGGTAAATAGATAGCGAAGGCGCCCAAGACTCCACAGGCAATCGACCGGTGAACCGCACGCCTAGTACTCCGCTCCATCGTCCTGAGGATACTCTCCTTCTTCTCCTGTAGCTGAATGATATGGTGGGGGATAGCCGTGAGTACATAGAGTACTCAGCAAGTGGGGAAAGAAAATGACATGAAGGCAAGACAAGGAAGGCTATAGGGTTTATTGCAGAAAGCATTTTCACAACTTTAAAATGCAACCTATTTATTACTAAGTGTGAGGCTGAACCACCCAACCCATAGGTTCCAACACTAACCGCCCACACCAAACCAACCGACCATGAACCATCCATAAAGCCATCCAGACCATCAACCTTCTCCATCTTCCAACCATCCATCTAATCATGCGAGGGTTCCAGGCCGCTCTTGACCGTGAGCACGGCTGTCAAGACAGTTTTACTTCTCTGCAGAGGTCGCGCCACTTTACCCACAAGTCGTGATTTCATCCCCTGTTGCCAGGTGGACTAGAAACCTCCCTGATGCCCGTGGTTGCAAGCCACTTACACACTACCGAAGGTGTGCGGCCAAGAGATCACTACGAGGCATTTCCGAAGGGTCTCCCAGTGTGCACTCGCCCTCTTAGGTTTCGCCCCCGTCCATAAGTGATAGCCCTCCAACTAGCAGCTCATCACCCCAGAAGCCCCCTCTTGAGCCGTTCAGATCCCAGGGCAGTCCTCTTGACTCCCATTCCCCGCCCCGCCACTGGCTCGCACAGCACTGGAAGAACACCTAATTACTTAGCCAAGCTGCTCCCATAACAGTCTTGTGATGGCACTGTAATCCTGGGTTGCCACTCCACGAACCGGTCCTTAGGGTCTAGGCAAGCATACCACCAAACCAAACATGTGCCAACTGCACCATCCAAACATACCGCTGGCCTAGATCCTACCTCATACTAAAGTTATACTCAACCAAACATTCCGACAAGAATGCATTAAGTAAAGGGGTGGGGCCCGCCTGGCGGTGAGAGAGGGAGAGGGGAAGGGAAAGGCCGGTTGGGCCGGGAAGGGAAATGGGTTTCGGCCCAGTTAGGTTTAGGAGATTCTTTTCTCTTTTCTATTTCGATTTCTTTCCTTCTTTTCTAAACAATTTCCATAAAAATAATTTAGGGATATTTCCCATGCAATAAAATATCCAAATAAAGGCAAAAATGCATAAAAACATATGAAGTGATTTATGATGCATGAAAATGATGTGCACATTTTACAATTTAATTTAAGAAAATTTTTCCTAGGCTATTTATGTGACCTAGCTTTATTAATTCTTGGCATTTTAATAGAATTGCAAAATGTGGGTGTTACAGTTATACATGATTCATTTCGAATAGTATGGCTAGGTGTTGTTCCGCTAGTACTGCTCTTGCGTCCAATCATTCGATCAGACAACATATATGCTTCCAAGGTAGGCAGGGCCCATATGCTTGGCTAGATTAAGTCAAGTCCGTTATCATATTCTTACTTATAGTTCTATCGTGCTAAGAATTGTGCTTAGTGGAAGAACATTAAGTTGTTCCTACGACAATCACCTGGGCCAGTGTAGAACTTACCCAGTGTGGAAGTTTCAGCAGGGAAAGAACTGGAAATTAATCATTGTCATTTAGCATTTGAATATTTTCACTAACGGTTCAAACAACCATTTCATTCAAATTTAATTTCAGTTCTTGGTGGGTTATAATCTTAATTCACTTCTCTTTTCAGGTGAGTCTACTTTTTAGTTACAAATCGAAAATTAATTGTTACAGAACAAGGCCACGGCAGAGCTCAGGATTCAAGGCCGGAGGCGCTGAAGGCCAAGGGCAGAACTGTCCAACACTAATGCCAAAAGTGAGCCGGAAGATAGTGTTGCAAGGACTGAACGGTTGCAGAAGATATTCTGAGAACGTACAGTCGCAACATATTCCAGTGACGCAATGACTGGACCGTCCAAGCGTGCCTGCTTCATGTGTTATCTCCTTGGAAGGTAGCCATGTTTTCTTTTATATTTCAAAGTAGAATGCGTGTCTGTCCAAGGTACCTATATCTTCTTCATTCTTTTCCCTCTTTGATGTGTATATCAGTTTTATCTTTACGCTGACTCATGGTTTGATTATGCATGGTGCAGACAGTTCCAGGAATGAACTACTGAGGATGCTTAGCTGCAAAAGGTGTATGTTTTGTCAGTTTGCCTCTCCTTAGCTATAGTGAGGCTTGCAAAGTGCTAACAGACTTCCATTCTGGACTGACATTTCTTTCCTACCCAGTGATCGTCACCGCTACCACACTTTACATGAATCTTTACTTCCTAACCCATGCATATCGTAACGGCTGCACTCAACCCCTTGATTGATTTTAATTCTAACAGCTCCATCGAGCATTATATATTGGATCCCACGGCATGTTTACCGTGTGCGGCTTCCCCTGAAATTCTCCGCCTCCATATATTGTTATACTTTAGCATGGTATTAGCTATTAACTACAATTCCTACCTGATCATGTGGGACAACCGCTTGCAAATCTAATCATGCAAGACAAACCCAACACTTCTGCCCTATGCTGTACATATAAAATTCCTGAAGAGTTGATCTCAAATAATTCCTAGCCTTCATCCGCACCTGAAATTAAATTCGGCATAAGTGATTATTCATTATAAAATTGATATGATTACTTATATTGAATCCAGCAATTAACATTGATAAAAACCACACAAATTCCAAAGGAACCATTTTGATAGGCGAAGTGATGTCATTTGTTAAATTTAACCTTGTGGACATATCCAAATTAATGACATGTGGAAAGATATGACCTGAATTGTTTGGTACATTATCTAAGAATTAAATGTATTTGCTAATCAATCTTAAGTCCACGTATCTAGATTCGAAATCTTTATCTGGACATACTTGTCTGTTCGACACGTAGTCACCTTGCAGCAAACTTGAAAATGTCCTTACCCCTCTAGGTGTGAATATCTCTGGAGATCGTACCATGGACGTTCCAATTTCTCAGAAAAAATTAGAGTGCGAATCATATAGGACAAACACTTGTAATCATCCTAAAAATTTAAAAACAGTCATCGTTATCGGAAGCTAGCCTATAAAGAAAACCTTGCAAATATGCTCCTCTACTGCATAAAGACGTCTTGAACAAGGAAAATGACAGTAATTCTAAAGAATTTGATAATCTTATAGGTAAAAACATCGCTGTGGTTATTATAATCCTATATTTATTGTAGGATGACTTAACGTGTTACATTGTATTCTGCCACATTTTAACAGATATGTTAACATGAAGTCAGCACTACTTAACAGCGACATTTTTTCAAGATATGGCTACTAGGATTCCAAAATAATAAGAACTGGGGCTAGATGCATGGATTCTGCGGCCTCCCGGTTGTTGTCCCAATTGAACTTGTATATGTTATCTGTTCACAATGCTTCGGAAGAGTTGTTACATTGTGTAATAGAAAGTCAATTAATGCAGTGACAGTGGCAGTACTCAAGTTAGCCAGTATACTAACTTGTAACTTCACCTTTGTATGATTAATCAATATATTAGACTTGAACCATGTTACTTATATATTCATAGCTATGTATGGATGACCCACAATTTAGTACTCTCGGCTCATATCAGTTTCAAAGGTGTGGCCGAGAGCCCATCATTCCATAATATGTATTTATTTGTGTACTATCGGCACCGTTAGCAGTGTTTCACCATTAGCTATCTTCATAGTCACTGACTCGGTTGAGATGGGGAGATGTCAACCCCTGACATGGGTGCAGATTTGATAAAGTTTTGAAGTTCCACTGGCAACAACTATAACATAGTACATGATTCTAGATGGTTATTGGCTATTTCTCTTGCTATGGCACGGTCCATTTCTTTAGTGCTTGGAATAGCATTGAGAGAAAACTGACAAAATTCTTCATCTAAAGCATCTTCAAATTTAAATTGATGCAATATTGTTCAGGTACGTTATCTACTATTTCTTTATATAAGTGAAACGCTCTTAGAGCATCTCCAACAGTTACTTATAATTAGTCCCTAAACGTAAATTTAGGGTGTCATCAGAAAAAACACTCCTCCAACCACCATCTCCAAATTTACGATTGGCCAAATATTCCCTACACCATCTCCACATTTGGAGATGCTATTCGCACTCCCAATCGAGTCCACGTCAGCTCTTCCCGCGACAGTTTCGTCCGCGCGCGCCATCCCAATCGCGCCGGCGCGTGAGAAGAACTCAATCCGCTAGGGTTGGCGCCGCCGTCCGCCGCTCGATCTCTCCCGGTTTTGCCTCCGTCAGGTCTATCCGACGCGTCCTCCGTCCAGTCCAGCGCCGCCAGAGGTCCGCTGCTCCCGGCTCCCCACCTCCCCCCGCCGGGGTCTGCTGCTTCCACCACGCACCGCCGGGTCCGTGCTCCCCACGTCGCGCATGCAGGGAGCCATGCGAGTTTAGGCGGAGCTCGTCATCCGGCGGCCGGAGTGCTACCCGTGGTTCATCCGGACTTCGCCGGAGTCGGCGGCCGGGAATGTAGCCCATGACCCCCATCTCGGGTGAATCTCTTCTCTGCGTGCGGCCATCCTGGTCGCGGAGCCAACCATGTCCTGCTCGCCGTGCGCCACCCCCTGCTCCGCTGTTTGCTGCAGGACGTCTCTGTACGTCGCCCCCTGCTCCAGGTCCCCGTGCGCCGCCCCTGCAGTGCTGCAGCTGCTTCTAGACACCGTCACTCAGTGCTGCTCGCTGCTCGTCGTGGACGATGGTTCTCGCTGTGATGCTCGCCGAGCTGTTGTTGTTCCTGTTCTGTACTGCCCGCCATGCGCTGCTACTCGCCGTGCGGCACTGTTCGCCACCCAGTACCACGCAATTCACTCGTTGTATTGAAGCTTCAGGTCAGATGCAAAGTAGGAGTTGATAGCAAGAGTTTTACGCATACTTATCTGGTGTGAAGAAATTGCAATCTGAAAAAAATACTGTAGCAATCGGAAGAAATCTTGGCTACTGCAGCTAGCTATCTGAAGAAATACAAATGATGATACTTTTATACCATCTCGACCAATGTAGCAATGTTCAATTTTTATAACATTGGCTTCTGTAGCTATCTGAAGGAACGAACTTTTTGTTCTGTACAGGTAGCTAGTATTTTGTAGCTGACCTGTTGATGTTTATGTGAATGGGCAAGGAAGCATGTGAACACGGGTGTGTCAGGCGAGCAAGCAAGCATGAGGCGAACGTCTGCAGCTGGGTGCGCATCCGCGACGATCCTCATCGACCAGGAAATCGCACGCCAACAAAGAGCTGATTTGGGAACTAAAAATTGGGAATTGTTGGAGGAGACAACTTTTATTACTCCCAATAGCTCTTTAGAAAGTCCTTACAGCAGTATTTAGGGAGTGTATTTTTACATAAATATTGGAGATGCTCTAAGAGTCACTAAATGCTATTTCTCTGCATCCACATGAAGCCACGTCACTCACAAAACTACCACCGTTCGATCATTTTTTCTCACATAGATCCACCGGTTCTGAGAAGCCACAACGCCCAACGCAAACCTTTCAAAGTCCGGCCTGTCAGCCCACTACCACATGCATCCCTACTACGATTCGGTCCCGCTAGGGATGAAAGCAAAAACGGAATTTATCGCATAACCGGGGCTCGTTTCCGACTTCTTCCGACCGTAGTAGCTGGAAATGAAATACCGAAAATATGAAAACAAAAGTGGAAATATTTGGTGGAAATAAAAATGAAAACGATTTTAGCCTTTACCGATCATTTCCGACAGTTTCCGTTTTAAGCCGGAAATTGCCGTTGATTTTACCGTTATATATATTCAATCAAATATATTTATTATATTTCAAATTAAAATTGGCAATAAATCAAGATTGATCTAAGCCTAATCTTAGCATTTCCTTCTCACGTGCCAAAAATGATCGGCTTCATCGGAAAAGCCAAATGTAATCAGGGAAAGAAATCAAACTCCTTCCTAACACGTGAAAATAGAACGGAGTCATAGCTGATCGGCAGGCA
>LAPY01003362.1:3131-16508 GCA_000970635.1 Eragrostis tef | reverse complement strand
TATTGTCAAAGGATCAAAGTGCCAATCTTGTGTGCAAGCTAAACAACCTCGTAAACCATTTAAAAGTTTAGAGGAAAAGAGAAATTTGGCACCATTGGATCTTATTCATTCAGATTTGCGTGAAATGAATGGATTGTTGACAAAAGGAGGCAAGAGATATTTCATGACTTTAATAGATGATGCTACTCGTTTTTGCTATATTTACTTACTGAAAACTAAAGATGAAGCTTTACACTACTTTAAAATATATAAGGCTGAGGTTGAGAACCAACTTGAGAGGAAAATTAAACGATTACGCGATGATCGTAGAGGAGAGTATACCTCCAATGATTTCTCTCAATTCTGTGTTGAACATGGTATTATCCATGAAGTGACACCACCATATTCGCCTCAATCCAATGGGGTGGCTGAAAGGAAAAAAACGAACTCTAATAGATTTGGTGAATGCCATGTTAGAGAGCGCCCGTATGCCTTAAGAATGGCGGGGAAAGCTATCTTAACAGCAAATTTTGTTTGGGAGAAAACCGAATGTCAATTTTCTAAGGACGTGGGGCTGTTTGGCAAAGGTTAATTTACCTGAACCAAAAAAGAGAAAGCTTGGACCCAAAACAGTTGTTTGTGCATTTTTGGGATATGCACAAAACAGCATGGCCTACAGATTTTTAGTAGTAAAATCTGATACTCCTGAACAAAATGTGAATACTATCATGGAGTCAAAAGATGCTTCATTCTTTGAAAATATATTTCCAATGCGAGCAACAGGTAGCACTTCCCCGAGTGAGAATACTCATGTGCATGCTCCTGAAAATTACACTCCACCTGAATTAAATGATGAAACTTACACACCATCCGAAGAAGAAAATGATTTAGTCAATGTTGAAAGCTCCAGGATTTTTGGTTGGGTCAAGTTGTTTCAGAAAAGTTCAAGCTGTCCCATTGTGCAGCATGCTCCAACAATAAACAGGAATTTGCTTAGCGTTTCCTTATTGTGTCAGGATGGAAATAAGTTAGTGTTCGAGTCCAATAAAGTTGTAATGACCAAATTTGGTAACTTTGTGGGTAAAGGCTATGTAAGCGGAGGCTTGTTCCGCTTGAGTACTTTTGATTCATACTACAGTTTGAATTTTGCATCCATGATTAATAAAGCTTGTGAGGCTGATGTGTGGCACCCACGTTTTTGTCATATTGGATTTGACACAATTGCTAGAATGTCCAGATTAGAGATAATTCCTAAGTTTAATATTGTCAAAGGATCAAAGTGCCAATCTTGTGTGCAAGCTAAACAATTCCGTAAACCATTTAAAAGTTTAGAGAAAAAGAGAAACTTGGCACCATTGGATCTTATTCATTCAGATTTGTGTGAAATGAATGGATTGTTGACAAGAGGAGGCAAGAGATATTTCATAACTTTAATAGATGATGCTATTCATTTTTGCTATATTTACTTTCTGAAAACTAAAGATGAAACTTTACACTACTTTAAAATATACAAGGCTGAAGTTGAGAACCAACTTGAGAGGAAAATTAAACGATTACGCGATGATCGTGGAGGAGAGTATACCTCTAATGATTTCTCTCAATTCTGTGCTGACATGTATTATCCATGAAGTAACACCACCATATTCACCTCAATCTAATGGGGTGGCTGAAAGGAAAAACCAAACTCTAACAGATTTGGTGAATGCCATGTTAGAGAGTGCCGGTATGCCTTACGAATGGTGGGGGGAAGCTATCTTAACAACAAATTTCGTCCTAAATAGGGTTGTGACTAAAAACAGAGAAGTCACTCCCTATGAGGGATGGAATGAGAGAAAACCCAATGTCAATTTTCTGAGGACTTAGGGCTGTTTAGTAAAGGTTAATTTACCTGAATCGAAAAAGAGAAAGCTTGGACCCAAAACAGTTGATTGTGCATTTTTGGGATATGCACAAAACAGCACGGCCTACAGATTTTTAGTAGTAAAATCTGATACTCCTGAACAAAATGTGAATACTATCATGGAGTCGAGAGATGCTTCATTCTTTGAGACTATATTTCCAATGCGAGCAACAGGTAGCACTTCTCAGAGTGAGAATATTCATGTGCATGCTCCTGAAAATTACACTCCACCTGAATTAAATGATGAAACTTACACACCATCCGAAGAAGAAAATGATTTAGTCAATGTTGCTCCTCGCAGGAGCAAGAGACCAAAGATTACGAAATCTTTTGGTGATGACTTTATCGTTTACCTTGTAGATGATGTGCCAAATACTCTTTCGGAGGCTTATGCATCTCCGGATGCAGAGTATTGGAAAGAGGCAGTCCGTAGTGAGATGGACTCAATCATGTCCAATGGGACTTGGGAAATCACTGATTGTCCAAGAGGGTGTAAACCGATTGGATGTAAGTGGATTTTTAAAAAGAAATTAAAGCCTGATGGTACTATTGAGAAGTACAAGGCTAGGCTTGTGGCCAAGGGATTCACACAAAGAGAAGGAGAGGATTTCTTTGATACATACTCTCCTGTTGCCCGAATTACCACCATTAGAGTGCTCCTTGCGCTTGCTTCTTCCTATGGTCTACATGTCCATCAAATGGATGTAAAGACGGCTTTCCTATATGGAGAGTTAGAGGAAGAAATATATATGGAGCAGCCGGATGGTTATAAAATTCCTGGGCAAGAGAGCAAAGTGTGCAGATTGGTAAAATCCTTATATGGTCTTAAACAAGGACCCAAACAGTGGCATGAGGAATTTGACAACTTTGACATCTGCCGGCTTCAGCGTGAATGAGGCAGAGTGTGCGTACTACCGTTATGGTGGGGGTGAAGGAGTAATATTGTGCTTGTATGTCGATGACATATTAATTTTTGGAACAAGCACAAGAGTAATTGATGAGATCAAAACTTTCTTGTCAAAGTGTTTTGACATGAAAGACTTGGGACCAGCAGATGTAATTCTGAATATTAAGTTGACCAAGAGTGAGAGCGGGATTACCTTAAATCAATCTCACTATGCGGAGAAGATTCTTAGCCGTTTTGGCTTTGAGGACTGTAGAGTCTCTCCCACTCCCTATGATTCAAGCATCAAACTTCAAAAATTCGAAGAAGAGGGAAAGGATCAACCAAGATATTCTCAAATAATTGGGTCTCTTATGTATTTAGCTGGTGCCACCAGACCTGATATCTCCTATGCTGTGAGCAAACTTAGTCAGTTTACATCAAACCCAGGAGATGATCATTGGAAGGCACTTGAGAGAGTGTTGCGCTACTTGAGAGGCACAACCTCATTCAGAATTCACTACTCGGTGTATCCTTCAGCGTTAGAAGGATATAGTGATTCTAATTGGATCTCAGATGCGGATGAGACCAAAGCCATGAGTGGCTATGTGTTTACGCTTGCTAGTGCTGCAGTTTCGTGGAGGTCTTGTAAACAGACCGTATTGACAAAGTCTACCATAGAGGCTGAACTAGTAGCACTAGAAACAGCTACGAGTGAGGCTGAATGGCTAAGAGAGCTATTGATGGACTTGCCTTTCATTGAAAAGCCGGTACCGCCTATCCTGATGTATTGCGATAACCAATCAATGCTAGCTCAGGTTATGAATACAAAGGATAATTCAAAGTCTAATAAACACATCAAGCGTAGACTGAAATCTGTCAGAAAAATGAAGAACTCCGGAGTTATGGCTATGAGCTATGTGAGAAGTGAAAATAATCTGACAGACCCTTTCACAAAGGGATTATCGCGAATAGCAATTTCCGTGATGTCTAAGAACATGGGTATGAGGCCCACCTAAAGTTACATCACAATGGTAACCTATCCTTTTGATCGGAGATCCCGAGATTTAGGTAATATGAAAAACAAGTTGACCGATGTAACCAAGAGTACATTGTAAATAAATAAATGTATCCATGTTCAAATGACATCTACGTACTCTTCACTATATGGAAGGTTGGCATAAAGCCTTAATGTTTTCCGTCATGAAGATATCAGCCTGCAGGATATCTTAAAGGAGAACAATGGCTCATGAGAAGATAAGGGAGCGGACCATTAAGGCTCCAGTTAGGCGAGATTGTTTGGCAGCCTAGTATCAGTTAGACTTCAAGTGAAATCTGCCCAAATATGACTGAGAATTCAAGGCATAGTCTATTTTTCAGCTGTGGAAAGATGAATCTTGTTTTTCTAGGCGTAAGTTCAACCTGGTACGGGACTCACAACGAATGACTGGTATATTAACAATACTACAGCACAGTGATCCTTTGACCTCCATTCCTTGCTTTGGAATTGGTGGGGGATTGTTGGAATTTGGGCTGTTTTCAAAGGCCCATTCAGTGGAACTCCAAAGAGCAAGTGGCTGGTTACTTTTGTCCCATACTGCTTGTGCAAGGAGAAGTACACCAACTCAAATAACAAGTCATGTGGCCATGATTGAATAGAGTAAACTATGAGAGAAAGTGTGTAAACCATGTTAAGTGTACATGCACGCGCGCGCGTATCTACGTTTCTTCGCGTTTTCTTTCGCGTGACTTGTGACTTGCGACGCGCGACCTTGGCATGGCGTGGCTGCAAGTTGTATCTCTTTTTGCTACTTTTAATCCTCCACAATCTGACCATTTTGTATTAATCAGAGAGGATCAATACATGGTTTAATGTCTTAATCGAGATTAATTGGCCAGCCAGGTATTTCCTACCAATTAGTGGGTGTCATTAGTGAGGAAACGGCTCCTTGAGAGTAGCCGCGCCTATATTAGGCCCTGGAGACGTCCAGGTTTCCCGACTCCACGAAATTCCCTTCCATACATCTTCTTTCTTTCTTTTGGAGAGCTGTGTTGTGATATTGAGCTGCTAGATCTCGCCGGCCCTTTTCCTTGGCGTGCACCAGGAGAAGGGTGAGCGGTATCTCCGAACCGTTGTCGCCGTGAAGCCCGCACGAGGGGCGGCAATAAGGTTTCTGGGCAGCGCAATTGCGCGACCGCTCGTTCGCTGCCTCGTTGACGATCGACTACATCGACGGTCTGCTTCGTCTACAATTTGTGCTAATTTTAGCACCGACCAACTCAACGTGAGTCAATGTCTATGAAATCTGCCTCAAACTAAAATTTGGATTTAGAATAACAATACCTTGGTTGGTGTACCATCGAAGTAAAAACTCTAAAATCAAGATTTATGCTTATAGCAGGGGAAATCCTATATAGAGATCGGGTGCTCTCTAACCGAAGAGCACCTAACCTAGTACAAACCAAATAGACCTATATAGTAAGCTCAAATCAGGCCCATTAGTGATGGTTCTTTTTTTTCTATCACAAGAAAACATTCTATAATTATAATTTTATATATTTTAATGGTTTTTAAGCTCAACTAGCAATTCAAAATAATTTAATCGGCACAGTGTCACCAACACATGTTCAACATTTTATACATAACTACTTAAAACATCTTTTATGTATGTTCAACATTCTATAAAACTCATTTTTTAAGAAACCTGATCCAATAATTCAAACTATCTAAATCAATATTTGATATTTATGTTCCAAATTTTGAAATATTTAACGTTATTGTTGATGCTCATTGTTTAAAGAGTAAATTTTACAAACCCACCAAAACTTTAGTTTTATAGTCACAAATCTACCAAGTATAGTGCATGTTTCACAAATTCAACAATCATTTAGCGTGTTGTTTCAAAAAACCACCATATTTTTAACTCATACCGTATTTCGTACTATGGTCCCACATGTCAATTGCATATTAAAAATTTGAAACCATATGAATTTGATTAATGAGTATGCAACTGACGGCCAAAAGTACAACATGTTTGAAGATACGAAATCAAACAAATAAAATTCCACTGGTGCCTTGTTTTAATCGTAACATATGTCTTAAGGGGAGGGGACGGCAGGAGAAGGGCCGGCAGCGGGGGGCGGGCGGAGGATGGATGCCATCGCGGCCGGGTCGGAACTAAGAATTGAGGAAGCGGCGAAGGAGCGGCGGATGAGGAGGAGGCGGCGGCGCATGGCCGGCGGGAGAGTTGGGCATGAGAGCTTATGGTTCTTGGGGGTTTGGCGGGAAGGGGTGCATTGCTCGAGAAAGCAGTACAGGGCCGTGTGCTGCCCTGCTGCAACTGCACGACCAGTGGCCAGTGGGCAACCTCGCTGCTTGCAGGGAAAATGGAGTCCCTCGATGAGAATGGGCCTCAGATTAGAAAGCGAAATAGCTAATTTAGTCTCCAAACTAGTGAAGCCCATTAGTGATGGTTCTTTTTAATTTTTTCTTTATCACAAGAAAACGATCTAACAAATATAATTTTATATGTTTTTATGATTTTTATGCTCAATTAGCAATTCAAGATAATTTATTCAGCGCACTACGAAATTTGTTTCACCAACACATGTTCAACATTTTATACATAACATCTATGAGTAAATTTCACAAACTCACTAAAAATTTGCCTTTATAATCACAAAGCCACCAAATATAGTACATGTTTCATAAAACCACCAATAATTTGGGGTGTTGTTTCAGGAAACCACCGTATTTTTAATTTATACCGTATTTTATATTCTGATCCCACGTATCAGGTTCATAGTAAAAGTCCGAGACCGTACGAATTTGATGGATGAGTATGCAGCTGACATGTGGGATCAAAGTATTGAGAAACGGTACAAGTTTAAACATATGATGGTTTCTTGAAATAACACTCTAAATTATTGGTGGGTTTGTGAAACATACACTATACTTTGTGGGTTTGTGACTATAAAGCTAAAGTTTTGATGGTTTTGTGAAATTTGCTCAACATCTTTTATTTATGTTCAACATTCCATAAAACTTAATTTTTCACGAAACCTGATCCAACAATTCAACCTATTGAAATCAATATTTGATATTTATGTTCAACATTTTGAAATATTTAACATGATTGTTGAAGAAGTATCTTTGAATTTATGTGCTTTGTTTTCAAAGTACAACATGTCCCTAAAGTGAATCTTACTTTGCTGCATTCACTCTTTAAACTATATTTCAAACTTTTCAAAGATAGATATAAAGTTTTAGAGATAAAAAGAAACATGTTCAGAGATACAAAATCAAACAAATAAGATTCCACTGGTGTCTTGTTTTAATCGTGTTGCGTCCTTTTTCGAATTGTAGCGTTACCTAATCATTGGTCATCCCTCGCATTAATATAAAAATATGTTGACCTTGCTTGTCTAAATGCGTTGACAACAAGGGCGGATCTAGGTGGGGCTCCCCTACCACTGCCCCTCCATTGATATAGGAGAGAAGAAGAGGGAGAGAGAGAGAGGGCAAGAGGAAGGATGGCGGGGGATGAAAACAGCAAACATTTATCCAAATGATGAATAGTCTCGTAATGTGAAATGACCGAATGACAACATCTAGGATAGACTAAGCAGAACAAAAACACACACTACCATCTTTCGGCAACCAGCCATTGTTGAAAGGGGAATGCTTCACATATGACCTATATGTCTCACTTAATTTTGACCTAGTGTTTTCGCCAGTTGATTATAACAAATGAGTTTTTTAAGGAAATCTAACGAATGAATTGTTCTTGTTGAAATATGGAAAAGAAAAGAAAAAAGGAGATTCTGCATAATAGCCACCGGAAAAAAGGAGAAAAATAAGCGAAAAAACCACTCAGGTACTTTTATGGCAGCCCAAGCTCGGCTAGATTAGGCCCAATAGGTAAGAGCTGCTCAGCCGTCCGTTGTCCGATCGAACGGCCCAATAGCGGCACTTGCCGTCCCTCGCTCGCATCCATCCGGCGATGCTGCCGGCGACGGTCCCCGGCGGCGAAACCCTGCTTCCGGGCAAGCGGGAGCGCGACTCGGACGACTCCGGCTCGGGGTCCTTCTCCGAAGGCGACGGCGACTCCGACCACGCCTCGGGCGACTCCGAATCCGAGGGCGACCTGGTCAGGTGCGTCGTCGGCGCCTCCCCCTCCCTGCTACGCCATTCTGGAATATTCCATCCTCGATAAAGCTCGTCAGATTCCCATTTCTGAATGGTCTTATTCTCGTAGCCTGACTCGTTATACTTAATTTTGCGGCAGCGACTTGAGGGAGATCGTGTGCCTGCTGCGGCTGATCAAGGGCGGGGCCAACAAGGATGGCCAGAAGATGTGCCAGGAGATCATCGCCAGGTGACGGTCCGGTGGAGTTTCTTCGTTTTTCTCCTTTTCAGCTTCGTCACTTTGCTACTCACTGTCAGTTTGCTGTATGATGCTGTTGGTTTGCAGTCACGCCCAATACTGCCTGTGTTGAGTTCACTTGCTCTGTATGTTGTAGGCTTCTAGCATCCTTTTTCTTCAGAATATATGTAGTGAATATCTTTCCTTTGTTTACAGTATAGTCGATTGTCCTACATTTTAGGCCGTGTGGCTTCCATAAAGCTTTTTCAACAATAAGTCACAAGTTACAGTGAATGGGAGGGAAACACAGCATGGTCCAGAACAGATGCAAGTGTATTCAACGTTTACTTTTTTATATGGTGCGTGCTCTTTCTGGGATTAGTTTGCGTTATTTTGTTGACACTAATGTGCGACGCGGTTTGTTGTCCAAAACTACACTCTAATGTTGTGATGCGGTTTTGCATTCAGGAAGTCGGGACGATTTTCCTTTGGTGCATTCTTAACTGTTTCTGTCACCTATTTAGTGGCAGGTAGCATTGTAGGGTTCCAGACGAATAGGCTGAAGAGTGACTTCTTTTAACAGACTGTGTTTTCCCAATTTTCTCGAGTTTTGTCATGTGAACCATGTTCTGTTTAAATCTCAAAGCTTTCTCTTTCATATGTATTATACAATCTTTTCACTGATTGCTTTCTCAATCTGCAGTGTTGCAGAGGATATTCAGACTATGCTAGAAGAAACCCAGATGAAATTTGAGAAGGAAAGGTATTCCACTTGCCTCTGCATCTGTGTTCATAAAAGTAAACAGATTTCCTTCGTGGAGTCTATGAGTCTTTGCACATGCCAGTCAGCAGTGGCATCTCAAACCAGTTACTGATCGTATTAAAACTCTCATCTTCATTTAGATACACTGATCTGTGTTCCCATTTACACATGCAGGCAGAATTTGCTAAGCGTACTGTCAAACACTTCCAAAGAGGTATTACAGTTCATATGAATAGTCTTCCGATTTAGTATTCTGTACTAAATGACTTGAGATTTGTATAATAGCAATGTGAGAGTTCACTGAACAAAGAGTACAACAAGTGTCAAGAAACATATGAAATGTTCTGTAGAGAAAAGGATGCACACATGAGGACTTTCAGAGGTTAGTCAGATAACAGTTACTACCTACCATTTGTCTCACTGATTGTTGCACCAGTATACAGATTGCGCTTATTTTTTTCAAAAAAAAAAGTAAGGTAACATATAGATTACAATAGGTTCAAATTGTTTTACCTAATAGAATGTAGAGCAAACGTATGAATGAACCTTTATGCTTTATTTACTAAAATGTGATAGTTTTGACTAGTGTTTTCGCCAGTTGATTATAACAAATGAGTTTTTTAAGGAAATCTAACGAATGAATTGTTCTTGTTGAAATATGGAAAAGAAAAGAAAAAAGGAGATTCTGCATAATAGCCACCGGAAAAAAGGAGAAAAATAAGCGAAAAAACCACTCAGGTACTTTTATGGCAGCCCAAGCTCGGCTAGATTAGGCCCAATAGGTAAGAGCTGCTCAGCCGTCCGTTGTCCGATCGAACGGCCCAATAGCGGCACTTGCCGTCCCTCGCTCGCATCCATCCGGCGATGCTGCCGGCGACGGTCCCCGGCGGCGAAACCCTGCTTCCGGGCAAGCGGGAGCGCGACTCGGACGACTCCGGCTCGGGGTCCTTCTCCGAAGGCGACGGCGACTCCGACCACGCCTCGGGCGACTCCGAATCCGAGGGCGACCTGGTCAGGTGCGTCGTCGGCGCCTCCCCCTCCCTGCTACGCCATTCTGGAATATTCCATCCTCGATAAAGCTCGTCAGATTCCCATTTCTGAATGGTCTTATTCTCGTAGCCTGACTCGTTATACTTAATTTTGCGGCAGCGACTTGAGGGAGATCGTGTGCCTGCTGCGGCTGATCAAGGGCGGGGCCAACAAGGATGGCCAGAAGATGTGCCAGGAGATCATCGCCAGGTGACGGTCCGGTGGAGTTTCTTCGTTTTTCTCCTTTTCAGCTTCGTCACTTTGCTACTCACTGTCAGTTTGCTGTATGATGCTGTTGGTTTGCAGTCACGCCCAATACTGCCTGTGTTGAGTTCACTTGCTCTGTATGTTGTAGGCTTCTAGCATCCTTTTTCTTCAGAATATATGTAGTGAATATCTTTCCTTTGTTTACAGTATAGTCGATTGTCCTACATTTTAGGCCGTGTGGCTTCCATAAAGCTTTTTCAACAATAAGTCACAAGTTACAGTGAATGGGAGGGAAACACAGCATGGTCCAGAACAGATGCAAGTGTATTCAACGTTTACTTTTTTATATGGTGCGTGCTCTTTCTGGGATTAGTTTGCGTTATTTTGTTGACACTAATGTGCGACGCGGTTTGTTGTCCAAAACTACACTCTAATGTTGTGATGCGGTTTTGCATTCAGGAAGTCGGGACGATTTTCCTTTGGTGCATTCTTAACTGTTTCTGTCACCTATTTAGTGGCAGGTAGCATTGTAGGGTTCCAGACGAATAGGCTGAAGAGTGACTTCTTTTAACAGACTGTGTTTTCCCAATTTTCTCGAGTTTTGTCATGTGAACCATGTTCTGTTTAAATCTCAAAGCTTTCTCTTTCATATGTATTATACAATCTTTTCACTGATTGCTTTCTCAATCTGCAGTGTTGCAGAGGATATTCAGACTATGCTAGAAGAAACCCAGATGAAATTTGAGAAGGAAAGGTATTCCACTTGCCTCTGCATCTGTGTTCATAAAAGTAAACAGATTTCCTTCGTGGAGTCTATGAGTCTTTGCACATGCCAGTCAGCAGTGGCATCTGAAACCAGTTACTGATCGTATTAAAACTCTCATCTTCATTTAGATACACTGATCTGTGTTCCCATTTACACATGCAGGCAGAATTTGCTAAGCGTACTGTCAAACACTTCCAAAGAGGTATTACAGTTCATATGAATAGTCTTCCGATTTAGTATTCTGTACTAAATGACTTGAGATTTGTATAATAGCAATGTGAGAGTTCACTGAACAAAGAGTACAACAAGTGTCAAGAAACATATGAAATGTTCTGTAGAGAAAAGGATGCACACATGAGGACTTTCAGAGGTTAGTCAGATAACAGTTACTACCTACCATTTGTCTCACTGATTGTTGCACCAGTATACAGATTGCGCTTATTTTTTTCAAAAAAAAAAGTAAGGTAACATATAGATTACAATAGGTTCAAATTGTTTTACCTAATAGAATGTAGAGCAAACGTATGAATGAACCTTTATGCTTTATTTACTAAAATGTGATAGTTTTGACTTATATATTTCTGCTTTCTGAATGGACTTGTATGCTATCCCCGTATAGAGCTGTCATGTCCTTGTCAATTTCGCAAGGATGTAGGCCTATCAATTGACATCTTTAGATGTCATGCTATGCAGACCTGTTCTCGAAAGTTGATGTTGAAAAGGAGAAATTGCTTCAGCAATACGAACATCATAGTAAGTAACTCGACAATTTACTTATTTTATGTTATATAATGATGCTAGCCTAACTGTCACTTTTAAACAGAGAAGGCAGAGACCGCCACATTATCAGAACTTGACAAAACATTCACAGAAAAGATAGCATATGCAGAACGATCTGTAAGAAGGATGAAGCAGGTACATGTACATTTGCATCCACTTTCTCCTCTTATGTAATATTTTCAGATGTCCAGATTCCAGAACTTACTGATAAGGTGCATTTCTGTTTCGTGGCTTTATTTACACAGGACGACAGGTCCTTTATTATCTTTCGCAAGTCCATAGGTTCGTTTCTGGAGTGTGGTTCTGATGATGATTTTGACCTTGATGATGAGTGATGCTGCTCGTTGTACGACATTTTTACAGTGGGAGGCAATAGACAAAATTTCTTTGTTCTTTCTCGACCCTTATTTTTTATACAGAATTAATACAGTTAGCAATATTATAGAGCTTTTTTTAGATGGATATTACAGAGCGTTCTTGATAATATATGCTTAGGCGGAATATGGTCTGAAGCAAAACTTGAACAACTCACTGTAGAACTAGCGACATTTTATCAAACTTTGTAGAACGTAAGTTTGAAGTTCTTTGTATGACCTTCCTTGAGTCGAGTTTATTGCACGAGCAGGATGGTTGAGATTCAGAAAGCACAGAATAAACCGCTACCTTGGTTTTGTTTTGGAACTTGATAAATATGCATTTCCCAAAAATTTGATGAGGAAAGATTATGCTGTGGTTGGCATTTTTTGAATTTGACACTAGATCATGTCAGTTGCATTTCCCAAATCCTTAAGCACCAACAGACAAAATATAAAATCATATGTATTCATTTTGATTTGATCATATTTCATAAACCCAGTAAATGAATAAATGATGGACTTTACATCACTCAGACAGGGAAAAGCCTCGTAGAGTACATTTCAACACTAGGAAGTAGTGTGGTCCGAAAAGTCTAAGTGTCACAGCGATCAACTGCCAGCATTCTACAATTAGAAGTAGGATGCAGAGTCGTCGTCAAACAAAATGAAGATTGACACAAATTTTGAGTTAGTCATGCTTTCCAGATTGATGGTGCAATCTATCAATCTGGAAACTCTCCTCTAAGATGATGACTGACGTTAAGAAATTTGTTAAGGCACATAAAGCTCAGCCTGAATAGATTTCTAATTCGTTCTGAAGCAAGGGGTGAAAGATAAAGACATTAATATATTCAATTTCAAATTACTCCTTATTTCAGTACTTCAAGCATCGGAGTTTTACATAGAAAATGCCTACCACAAAACACAGTATAACATCGAGTCTCTGATTCGGTGCCATGTACTTGTTAATGCTGAATATAAGGTAGATAAATCTCCTACATTAAGTCTCAACAACAAATGAGTTGCAAGCTATGCTAAATCGACCCATCATCTCTACAAACATTAAAGCAGTTTACACTGCAACACTCCCAAAAAGTCATTCCAAGGTCGCACTTCAATATCCTCCCAAAAGCATAATCCAAGGTCAAAATTCCTCCCCAAAATATATTCCTGGACCAAAAGAAGACCATATGCACTCACCGCTTTCAAAAAGCATCATTCAACCTCATGTTATAAATTTGGGACAGGCGATTAACCCAGCCAGTCATAACGACGGTGACCACGGCCTCAAGCTTCCTGTAGTTGCAATTCAGATCGTCCTGCTGCTGCTTGGCTAGCAGTTCCTCCC
>LAPY01003359.1:46699-61252 GCA_000970635.1 Eragrostis tef | reverse complement strand
CCGCCGCGGCCTCTTCTTCGCCCACAGGTACGGACAAAAAATCCGAGCTTTCTCATTGTTTCTTTTGATAGTGCGCGGAGGAAGCTGGAGGTGCTGATGATGAATTTCGGTGCAGGGACATGAGCGAGTTGCTGGACCTGTACGAGAGGGGGGAGAAGTTCTACCTGTACACGGGGAGGGGCCCCTCGTCGGAGGCGCTGCACCTCGGTCACCTTATCCCCTTCATGTTCACCAAGTAAGGGTTGCTCCCAAGATGTAGCTCTGTTATTCTAGTTGATTGAATATTGGTTCGATGTGTTGTGGGACTGGACAATGCTGTTGAATTGTGTGGTATTTTTTCTGAAACAATCCACATGGGCCCTGCTCTGTCCTTGATTGCCATTGTCTGGGTTGTTAGAACATTCTTTAAGCTCCTGAATAGCTACTGAGAGTCTGAGACTATGTAGTCTTGCAATCACAGGAACTAGCAGATACCGATATTTTGTATTCGATACTGTCTATATTTTGATGTGGTTACTAACTAGACTAGAACAACCCACATTGGATCCGTTGCTTTATAGATCCTTCATCTGATTTCGTGAGTAACCAATTGCTGAAACAACCCACATCGGATCCGTTGGTCATTGCTAGTCTTGAGATTATTTAACCTTGCAATGACAGGAGCAATCAAATCCCAATATGTTGTATTCAGTGCTGTCTATTTCTTCATGTCGTTACTGCCCTAGAAAGTTATGCAGTCTTTGATAAACCTTGTAGATGGTAATAGTTCTGATGTCATGAATGACAAATTTAAAAACTTTGATTAACCATCAGGGTCATTCTTCAGATATTTGCAGGATGTTTTCAAAGTACCTCTGGTAATACAGCTTACTGACGACGAGAAGTTCTTCTGGAAGAACCTGTCTGTTCAGGAATGTAAAAGGCTCGCCCGTGAAAATGCAAAAGACATAATAGCATGCGGGTTCGATATTCAAAGAACTTTCATTTTCACCGATTTCGGTTTTGTTGGAGGGTAAGATTTGCTCTTCTTAATAACGAGTAATGTTTAACCCTTTGAATGGACGTTAGTTTATCATCTATACAATCTGATTATCCTGTCTTTTTCTTGCAGCAAGTTTTATGAAAACATGGCTCAGATTGCCAGATGTGTCACATATAATAAGGTTAGAACTGGTCAAGCAAGAATAATGTTTTGGACACTAGAGAGTTTGATCACTCACTTTCATTTATCTTGACTACTATCTTGTACTCTTGTGCAACAGGCTGTAGGGATTTTTGGATTCAGTCCCGAGGATCACATAGGAAAGGTTAGCTTTCCTCCAGTGCAGGCAGCTCCATCATTCCCTTCTTCCTTTCCCCATCTATTCGGTGACAATGATCAACTGCGGTGCCTCATCCCATGTGCAATAGACCAGGTACGGCATATCTTTCATATGATATTGATGGTACATCATCTATGATTGCGTGGCATATCTTCTTGCTATCATGCTTATACTTGTCTGCCAGCGAAATATTTGGAGCTGTTTAGGTTCTTGGTTATTACAGCACCAAATTTGAATTTTGTGCCACATATTTTTTTTCCTTTTAAGATACCAAAATGTTGCTGCATATGTGTGTTTGCTAGTTGGAGCATACTTGATTCGCTTTATATTCATGCAGGATCCTTATTTTAGGATGACTCGTGATGTTGCTCCAAGACTTGGTTATCAGAAACCATCGCTGATCGAATCAAGATTTTTCCCTGCTCTTCAGGTATGTGTTTATTTCTTCTGGAAGAGCATACATTTAAACTGATATAAAGCTCAGGCTCAGTGACCCAAATTCTCGCTAATTTAGTTTTCTCAGCATTTGTTTTAAAGATTTTCAGGGTACTTAATGTGGGTTGCTTTATTTCTCTTTTATAGGGTGAGAACACGAAAATGTCGGCCAGCGACCCGAACTCTGCAATATACGTGACAGATAGTCCTAAAGAAATAAAGAATAAGGTTTGTCCTAAACTTTTTGAACTGGAAAGCAATGTTCATCCTACAGTTGCATGTTGTGAGGAACTTTCAAATTCTCTGAAATTCTTGATTTGCTTATAAATTATCAATTATCTCCATCATTTTCCAGATCAATAGATATGCCTTCTCGGGTGGCCAGGACTCGGTAGAGCTCCACAGGAAACTTGGTGCTAACCTTGATGTAAGCTGCGTACCTATTATCTTTTAACACTTGTTAGTGAATACCAAATTTGTGCAGACAGCAAAGTCTCCCCCTCCCCTCTTCTCTCTCTCCTCTAACAGCCTGTACTGTTTACCATTTTAAGTCCCACCATGCTCTATGTTGTAAGATATTTTCATTTGAATAATCTACTTGCAGTATTCCTGTTATATGTTTCTTTAGTAACCTGGTGTCGGTTCATCATTGTGATTTTCAGGTGGATGTCCCAATCAAGTATCTAAACTTCTTCCTTGAAGATGATGATGAGCTTGAGCAAATAAAGACGGTATTATTACAATTACAATAAACTAAGATGATTCTTATCGGAAAACATTTTTTAGTTTTGATTTTGGAATCTTGACACCAGGAGTACAAGGAAGGTAGGATGCTGACTGGTGAAGTGAAGCAGAGACTTGTAACAGTTCTATCTGAGCTGGTTGCCCGACATCAAAGAGCTCGAGCTCAAGTGACCGAGGAGGTACAGTATTTATCATATCGATCATGTTATAATCGAGTGGACTGAGGGCTCACAATTGGGTTCTTGCGCCTTGATAAATAATCTGTGTTGAGCCTTCACATATGCCACAATTCTTACATATTGTTTGCACATAGATGCACCAAAAGCTCATTAAGAGCACCCTTAGGCAAACATTACGACCACATTACGACTGACTATATCCAATGTTCATCAATATTTGATTTCCTGCACCGCTTGAACAATTTCTTGTCTGTTGCAGATTGTTGATGCATTCATGGCGGCTAGGCCTCTTCCCAATATGTTTGGCTGAGCGTCTTCACTATAGAGGGACATTTTTGTTGCATGGAAGAACTTAAGAAAATTTGTAGAACTGTGGGATCGTCTTTTTATCCAAATTCCATTATGCTTTGTAGGTTAAATGTGAACCTGGCCACCATGCTGTGTGCTGGCCACTTTATATTGTAAATTTACTATATCATTGCTTTGAGTCAAGTTTATTTTTTTCTAGGGTATACGTATATCTGAGTTTCTCGTTTTTTTCTTTCTGTAAAGTTCAGAATTTGATAGCTGGTTCAACTATTGTGAGCTGGGCCCTGTTATGTTGGAAATCAGATCTTCAATGTAATTAGTTGCTCAGAGCCTGTAAACGAGAGTGAGCTACCTACAATCCCAATCTACTAGTAGCCATATCAACGCCTAAGTAAGTTCCCTCCACCCAGCAGCTCTATTCTAGCCCACTGTTGTTGCCGCCTGGTTCCCCTTGGACAGATGCCCGCCCTCAGAAGAACCAAACCATACACGGGAAACTTATCCTACGGCTTGCAATGATCAGCAAACTTCGAGAAAACAAATCAGTATAATACAATGGTCAGTAACCAGACAAGAAACAAGCCTATAACTCTGTAGACATGAGATTCCTTTCCACTTTCTGAAGTTCTTTGCAAAGTTTTTTGATATTGTTCTGAAATATCACCCAAGAACTAATATTTAGTCTCATTCAAAAAATGAGAAGACAAAAAAAAATAACGAATATATGCCTCTATAGAAGTGTCCTATGTTCAGTTATCCACCATAAGACGCTATCCATTCCATCTCCAGAAGCCCCCGCCACGGGCAGACTGGTTGTTACTCAAGGCTGCGTCTTCAGATGCATTATCTATTTCACGACGAAGCAATTCAAACTCATACTCTAGCGCATTCATTTTCTGTAGCCGTTGTCGAAGTTCTGAAATTTCATTCTGTCCATTGGGCAAAGGGAGAATTTATTGTCAGTTCAATTCCAAGGTAGTCCAAAATCAAGTACATGAATTAACTTTGAACTATAATAGTGTATTCTCTTTTTGGTCATACTTTCCACTTGTTAACAGATACTAAAGATCAAGTATTATGAAAAGTTCAAAATGCATGTCACTTTGATTAATTTTCTAGATTAGCCCTTTTTTCTTCTACATGAAAAAAGACAAGGGTACTGGTTAAAAGTAGGTGGCAAGGAATATTTCCTACTTGATTATCAGTCATCAATAATAAGATTCGCTCACTTGACCTTAAGCTGTCTTAAAACTTTCATAACATGGCGTGCGGAAATGTAAAGCTTAGATCATAAGATGAACAAATCTCCAAGTAATCGAGGATCCTTCCCATTTTTTTCCTACCTCAAGCTTGGAAACCCTTGCTCCTTCAACAGAAAGTTGATCTCGGACTAAGTCAAGTTCCTGCATAACAGAGATCAGAACACAGAAATTAAACACGATCATTAAGAACCAAAAAAAAAGTTTTCTTCAGAACGTTTCTATATTGAGGTGCATTTATTTGATATGGATTTTGTGACTTCTAGCAGTGGAGTTTTTAAACATTTTCATCTTAAAATGAGCAATCACAAGAGAATTCTTCCTTTTATTTTTCTCCGGATGTTATGCCTAAGTGGACGCAATGCTTCAGCACAAGGGAAAAGTATTGATATTTGGAGAAATTCAGTAAATGTGATTTAGCTTGCCTTAACAAGTTCCGCATTTTTGCCCTCCATATCAGCTAGTTCCTGCTTCAGGTGGAGCCTTTGTAGCCTCTCTTGGTTAAGCATGTCTTCTACCTTTTCCCTTTCACCCTTAACTGTTTGCAATAAGGTTTTGCTGATATCTGTTCCATTGCTATGCTGAAAGTGACAGATAAAGCATAAATCATGAATGAATGGGACACGGGAATCACACAGCAATTGTGCTCATGTCTTGTGAATAGGAAAAATAAACAAAACCAAAATGATGAACCTGTTCATCTTGAAGCTCTTCAATTTCAAATATCACTTTCCTGCTAGCAGATGCTGCCATGGATATGGGAGCAATGCCATTTGTCTCATGTTCTTTTATTTGTTGAGATGGGGCAGTTGGCCGGACACTTGGCTTGAGAACGTAAACCTGAACCAAATGGACGACTAAGATAAATTTAAGGATATATGAGAGAGCTCACGGAGAAGCATACCTCATTACTGTAGCGTCCACTGTATCCTCCAAATGACAGCAGAAAATTTTCTCCGTTCATCGTATGACATACTAAACTTGAGCCCTGTGGTAACAAACCTCCAGACATAAATAATGGCTTAAGTCCATAAAAAAAAATAAGTAGTGTACGATGAATACTAAGTATCTATGATTGTTTACTAGACTTCACTTCTATGGTATCCTTAGTGTTCATATATAATTTTGCAAAACATCCTAGGGCCCACAAGCCCACTCGCATATTCTAACTTCAAGTAGGTTAACCTAGGGTTGGTGATGTTGGAACAACTAGGCTTATATGTTGTGGTCAAACTCAACCTAGCAAAGCAAGGTGGTAACAGCTTCCACAGCCAAATGTGCACACATAATAGGGCTACCCTTGGGCCAAATCCCTTACTGGGCCAGATGCTACAAAGTACTTTAGTGAACTTGACTGAACTTTGTGATTGAGAAGTTCTTTTTTCCCCCTCCTCGATCCAGGATACTAAAGAATATCCAAGTGTAGTAGTGACTAGTGAGTATGTAAAACATACATCCTGCCATGCAAAATGAAGAATCTCTTTTATAGTTTACAAGGACAAAATATCAGCATAAACTAGTTCACCTCACTTGTTGGGGGTCCACGGCCTTCAAGACTAGTAACAACTGACCAGACATATGTAGACATGTTAAGTATAAGAGTATCCGAGGCACCTGCAGTGAGTTAGCATGTATGATGAGCAGGGACCTTTTTATGATCTTTTTTACAAAGCAAAGTAAAATGTAAAAAGTAAAAATAGACGATAGCAAGCTGTATTCAACGGGACACGTCTGAACCAGGAAAATGGATAGTACACAAAAGTAGGTACATTTGTGTCATAAATCATAACGTGGAATACTCATTAGATATTTCATCCTTACCTTTCTTATTATTGCCTCCCCCAGTAATGAACCAGTACTCTCCAACTGTAACACCTGCATGCCCTGCCCTTGGGTCTGGAGCAATACCTTGCTGCTCTGGCCTTGACCATTCCATCTGTAACAACCGAGTGATTGATTTGTATTTCCATGAGTAGCCAGTTTAGAATTTTTCTTTTTTAAAAGGAATCAATTCTTACCGTATGCATGTCAAGGAGATGTAGGTCACTGAAACATGTAGAATGTGAACCCCCACCAAATACTAAAAGATACCGCTCTGCATAGCAAGCAGCAGCATGATCTGACCTTGGAGGAGGAGGAGTGCCCCTGGAGAGAAACGGTATAATTTTAAAACAGTCAGGTATTGATCCTGCACCTCAAACAAGAGCAAGTTAATACAGTTTACTACAAGTTTCATCTCATGCTCTAGACCAACAATAAGTTTATGAAGTTCCATTCTCATGCAGTTCATGATAAGTTTCATCAGATCAAGTTTGGAATTCCACATGAATATGAAGAACCAAGTTCAACATGAACAGAAAGGCCGAGAATACCGTTCTAGTAAGAAAAATTCAATCCGTTTTACCTAAACATTTTGTAACATTACTTGACAAATTCAAAGCAAACTTTCTTCACAGAACTTACGTAGTCTCAAATTCATCCCAAGTCATGGTCTCGAGATCAAGAATATGCAGATCATTCAGTAGAGATCTCCCATCACCTTCACCACCAAACACAACTAAAGTGTCACCAACACGAGTCACTGATTGACCACCACGTGAGCTCTAAAGGAAAGAGAGAAAATGTCAAAAAAGACTTAAAGTCAAATTAAAGTTGGTATGTATGAAGCTTTTCCAAAGATTTTTCATAACAATATAAATATAGACAAAACAATCATACCGGTGGCTTTCCATAGGTACGTAAGGTTGACCAAGTGCAGGTTTGTGGATTGAATTCCTTTACTGTAGTGGAAATGTCACACAAGAAATTGAACTAAGAATCTGAGAAATGAATTGAAAAAAAAGGGAGAAAAACATCAGACTAACCACTGAGACTTTCTGTTCGTTCCCTGCTATGACCAGCAAGACATATGATCTTATTTCCTAATGAAATCTGCAAGATAATAAATCCAGACACAAACGCATTATAAAGTCAATAAGCAATCTTATTGGGAAAAGGACAGTTTCACAAGACTTAGGTGTAACAAATGTGAGAAAATTACCAGTGAATGACCAGCACATGCAGCAATTGAATCGGTTCCAGCTGATTCTGAGTGTCCTGACCGTGATTTAGCTTCCAGCTTTGACCATGACAAACTTTTGACGTCCAGAACCTTTGATCAAAGTTAGATTCCAGTGTTAAGATTTTTGCCGTTGTCAACCAATTAGTTGCCAGGTGAAGCAAGTACTTGAAAGAATTTTTCATTCCAGTCCAAGGTGGCAGTGAGAATTCCAATCAGTAAATGCAAATACTGACAATATAACAAACAACTGAAAAAGAAAACCATGGTCTCTCAAGCGTAACTTACTTGAATGTCACCAAGGTAACGGCCGTTGTGGTTTCCTCCAAAGACATACATCTTCTGCTGAACAACAGCAGCTCCATGCTGAAAGCATAGCCACAGACAATATGTCAGAACCATCAAGAAGGAAACATAGCCACAGAAGACGAACTTAGCAGTCAACAAAACCAAAGAGAACCTTGTAGCGGGATCTCGGAAGCTGTCCAGACACCGAGAGCGGCACCCACTGGTCATAAGCGCTTATGGAGCATAGGCCTTCCATGCTAACTTCCTTATCCTGAACATCGACCATCTTCCCGTTCTCTGCCACAACAGCTTTAGATTCCTCGGAGGCAATGCCATTGGGTCCAGCTGATCCAACAGGCATTGGTCCTTTTACAGCCTGATAGAATGATCAGACAGAAATGGATCACGCATTCAGAGATTCCATTACATCAAGTCATAAATCGGTTAGAATCACCTATTGCTTTAAATTGTGCAGCGCAATGTGGCGGCGTACCAAATTCCGTTGCAATACTACAGAACTAATCAGCAGTTGAGCATGCGACAGCAGACCTTTGCCCCCCAAAAAAGAAAAAAAAAATGATACTACTAACTCCGGTGTTAAGAGAGCAAAGACTCATCTAGCTGCCAACTCTGCTCCGCAGATGATCCGCGCTACAAGCAATCTCTCCGGAAGCAAAGCTTCCCCGAGTTTGATTTCGGCTATTAGCACGGGAAATCAGAGGTCGAGGTGTCTCACCGCCATCTCGCCGCCCGCCGCGCCGAGCCTTGCCGCGCACCGGGATCAGAGACCTCGGCCGACGAAGAGAGGAACCCGTGTCCAGGGCGAAGTGGTTTCTAGGTTCTGGATACGGAAGGAGGAGTAGAAGGGTTCGAGATCTGGCGGCGGTACGGCTGCGCGCCGGCGACCCGCGAAATGGGAGGGAGGCGACTTCGGGTGGAGTGCACCGAGATTCGTGCAGATACATACCTTTGCTCGCAAGATTCGTGTGAATCTGTCTTGGAAATTCAGACTGTATGATGGGACCAAACGAAGCAACTTGAACAACAGGCTTACTAAAATTGAGCAAGGAAGGAACCCGTACTCCCCTCAAAATTGTAACTATGATTCGATCCACAAGCATTTCTGGATATAAATAAGAGGACACAAAAAGGGGTAATAGATGAATTTGTAAGCTTTGTGTGCTGGACTTATGTTCACAAGTATAGATCAGACCATAGGCATATGACAAGCCCCACCGGGCGAAGAACGCATTCTGTCATCTTTATTATGCAAGAAAAGACATGCATTTCCGATTTCCATCATCATCATCATCATCATCTATTCTCACCTCAACCGCGGCAGTTGGAACAACAACAACAACAACAAAGAAACCTAAGAAAGACTCTGAAACTTGTCTCTCTGATGGTTACTCTACTCCTCTAGGGGACGAACTTGGAAACATGCATGAACACCACAAGGTTACTCAGGCTCCTTTTTGACACCTTCGTCCTGCGGCAGTGAGACGAACTGCACAATGTTTTGGACAATGGAGGCTTCGACTCTAAACTTCGAGGCAATGTCGTCTATACTCATTGGGCCGTGGTGGCTATTAGACTTTCCTTGGTACAGTTGGATGATCTCCTGAATGCGCTGCACGTTCAGAGCTCCGTCAGGTAGCTGCCTGCTCCCGCTTGGCCCAGGTTCAGATTTTGATGTTCTGACCTTTGGAAGCGGCCTGTCGTATCGCTGCACAATGGAAGCCTGCAACATTGGAACCTCTATTAGGGATAACCATGTTATGAGTGTTTTCAGGAGGTGGAGAACCAACTACTTCATGCATATTTTATAATTTAATATTTGCACGCCAATGTAATCTATTTTATTTTACCATATAATTGGTCCCAAGAAGAGCACATATGTCCAATAGCAACATTAATTTCAAGAAGGTAAATGAAACTTTCCACAACTATAACGGTCCGAACCATCCCTTCGTGCCACATTTTATTTCATTGAAGACGTTACTGGAATTAGAAGACTTACTTCACCCATTTCTGGTTTTCCTCCAGGCTTAGTAGTGATTCTCCCAACCATGTGCTTAAGCATCTCATCATAACTTGGATCACGTTCCTCAAGTACACCATGAGCATTTTTCATCGGTGTTGCAACATCTGCATTGCAATTAAAAAATTTACAGACTGGTAAATAGGAGATGACCACGACAATCTGACTTCTGAAACCATTAACCATCTGAACATGCTTCGGCAGATCCTAATGAAAGCTTGTGAAGAGTAATTTGTTTCTGGTTAATAATGTGCACTGATGCCATACTATGTACAGGGACTCTAGGTTCTAGAGAAGCAAGGAATTTGTTTTAAAACATACAGAAAAACAATTTTGGAATAAGAAGGTTTAGCTATTTTCTGCTGAACAACAGCAGCTCCATGCTGAAAGCATAGCCACAGACAATATGTCAGAACCATCAAGAAGGAAACATAGCCACAGAAGACGAACTTAGCAGTCAACAAAACCAAAGAGAACCTTGTAGCGGGATCTCGGAAGCTGTCCAGACACCGAGAGCGGCACCCACTGGTCATAAGCGCTTATGGAGCATAGGCCTTCCATGCTAACTTCCTTATCCTGAACATCGACCATCTTCCCGTTCTCTGCCACAACAGCTTTAGATTCCTCGGAGGCAATGCCATTGGGTCCAGCTGATCCAACAGGCATTGGTCCTTTTACAGCCTGATAGAATGATCAGACAGAAATGGATCACGCATTCAGAGATTCCATTACATCAAGTTATAAAGCGGTTAGAATCACTTATTGCTTTAAATTGTGCAGCGCAATGTGGCGGCGTACCAAATTCCGTTGCAATACTACAGAACTAATCAGCAGTTGAGCATGCGACAGCAGACCTTTGCCCCCCAAAAAAGAAAAAAAAAATGATACTACTAACTCCGGTGTTAAGAGAGCAAAGACTCATCTAGCTGCCAACTCTGCTCCGCAGATGATCCGCGCTACAAGCAATCTCTCCGGAAGCAAAGCTTCCCCGAGTTTGATTTCGGCTATTAGCACGGGAAATCAGAGGTCGAGGTGTCTCACCGCCATCTCGCCGCCCGCCGCGCCGAGCCTTGCCGCGCACCGGGATCAGAGACCTCGGCCGACGAAGAGAGGAACCCGTGTCCAGGGCGAAGTGGTTTCTAGGTTCTGGATACGGAAGGAGGAGTAGAAGGGTTCGAGATCTGGCGGCGGTACGGCTGCGCGCCGGCGACCCGCGAAATGGGAGGGAGGCGACTTCGGGTGGAGTGCACCGAGATTCGTGCAGATACATACCTTTGCTCGCAAGATTCGTGTGAATCTGTCTTGGAAATTCAGACTGTATGATGGGACCAAACGAAGCAACTTGAACAACAGGCTTACTAAAATTGAGCAAGGAAGGAACCCGTACTCCCCTCAAAATTGTAACTATGATTCGATCCACAAGCATTTCTGGATATAAATAAGAGGACACGAACAAAAAAGGGTGATGAAGGATCTGTAAGCTTTGTGTCCTCGACTTATGTTCACAAGTATAGATCAGACCATAAGCATATGACAAGCCCCACCGGGCGAAGAACGCATTCTGTCATCTTTATTATGCAAGAAAAGACATGCATTTCCGATTTCCATCATCATCATCATCATCATCTATTCTCACCTCAACCGCGGCAGTTGGAACAACAACAACAACAACAAAGAAACCTAAGAAAGACTCTGAAACTTGTCTCTCTGATGGTTACTCTACTCCTCTAGGGGACGAACTTGGAAACATGCATGAACACCACAAGGTTACTCAGGCTCCTTTTTGACACCTTCGTCCTGCGGCAGTGAGACGAACTGCACAATGTTTTGGACAATGGAGGCTTCGACTCTAAACTTCGAGGCAATGTCGTCTATACTCATTGGGCCGTGGTGGCTATTAGACTTTCCTTGGTACAGTTGGATGATCTCCTGAATGCGCTGCACGTTCAGAGCTCCGTCAGGTAGCTGCCTGCTCCCGCTTGGCCCAGGTTCAGATTTTGATGTTCTGACCTTTGGAAGCGGCCTGTCGTATCGCTGCACAATGGAAGCCTGCAACATTGGAACCTCTATTAGGGATAACCATGTTATGAGTGTTTTCAGGAGGTGGAGAACCAACTACTTCATGCATATTTTATAATTTAATATTTGCACGCCAATGTAATCTATTTTATTTTACCATATAATTGGTCCCAAGAAGAGCACATATGTCCAATAGCAACATTAATTTCAAGAAGGTAAATGAAACTTTCCACAACTATAACGGTCCGAACCATCCCTTCGTGCCACATTTTATTTCATTGAAGACGTTACTGGAATTAGAAGACTTACTTCACCCATTTCTGGTTTTCCTCCAGGCTTAGTAGTGATTCTCCCAACCATGTGCTTAAGCATCTCATCATAACTTGGATCACGTTCCTCAAGTACACCATGAGCATTTTTCATCGGTGTTGCAACATCTGCATTGCAATTAAAAAATTTACAGACTGGTAAATAGGAGATGACCACGACAATCTGACTTCTGAAACCATTAACCATCTGAACATGCTTCGGCAGATCCTAATGAAAGCTTGTGAAGAGTAATTTGTTTCTGGTTAATAATGTGCACTGATGCCATACTATGTACAGGGACTCTAGGTTCTAGAGAAGCAAGGAATTTGTTTTAAAACATACAGAAAAACAATTTTGGAATAAGAAGGTTTAGCTATTAGAGATGCGTATGTTGAGTGTAGCAGAGATGCGTATGTTGCGTTGGCTCTGCGGGCATACAAGAAGAGATCGTAATCGGAATGAAGATATCCGGGACAAGGTAGGGGTGGCACCAATTGAGGAGAAATTGGTGCAACATCGGTTGAGATGGTTTGGACATGTTCAGAGAAGGCCTCCCGAGGCGCCGGTGCATAGGGGGGCTCTAAAACGACCCGATAATATAAAGAGAGGTAGAGGTCGACCTAATTTGACTTGGGATGAGTCGGTTAAGAGAGACTTGAAGGAGTGGAATATCTCCAAAGAGTTAGCTGCGGATAGGAGCGCATGGAAACTTGCAATCAGCGTGCCTGAACCGTGACCCTCTTTGTCTTTTTTCTGTTTTCCTCTAACCAGTTTTTGTCCATTGTCTTTTGTGTTTTCTTGTCTGTGTTTCTTGTGGGTTTCATCTCTAGCCTACCCCAACCTGCTTGAGACAAAAGGCTATGTTGTTGTTGTTGTTGTTGTTGTTGTTGTTGTAAGGTTTAGCTATTAGAAGCATACATATCCCATGAAGAGCCAGATGTGATCAGGGTTGACATTTTCTTGAAAGCAGCTACATACACAAAAGTTATGATACATAGCAGAAGCGGATCTAACACCATGTGAGCACTGCTTGTTGAAACCAGATTAAACACTCAAGAGTTTTCATCAGATACATGTCATTCTTGTCTACTCTGAACTCCTAACTGCCATTCTTGTCTACTCTGAACTCCTAACTGCTCTTTTGACTTCTTTAGTTCTTTCTTCAGTGTCACATTGACATCAGTGACCAGTCAAATACTTAGCACGCCAGCATGATTTAGCAAGTAACTAGGTCAAATAATGTCAATGCTTGCGTCACAGGGTACATAACAACTTAGATGATCAAAGAAGAAAGGAATTTTGTGGAGCTCTCATACAAGAGATTGAAATTAGTAAACCCTAGTTGACCCAAGGTGTTAAAATGAACTACAGTTCACTGAATATTGCAGTGTCATTAACAGAGGATCATGTAGTTTTGGGAAGAGCTCACCTCTCCGATCTAGAAATCTATGTGGGTCCATGCCCACATCCAGACCCAAATACCCAACTAAATGTCCAAATCAAACAATTAGTTCTTGATTTGGGGCATTTGTGAGTAAGGAAGCCTAGTTCAACGCATTCCTCTAAAGCGACCAGGATCACGGTTTGCAGAGAGGTGCTGTCCTAGTGCATTTCTCAAACCTGAAAGCTCCCTACAACGGAAATCAAGCAATAAAATCCTAACAGGATTCTGTGGACTTGTCGGTAGTAAACCCTGGCAAATCACATTGTTTTAGCCCTATCCAAATCACTCAGACAGAAAGACATCCAAGTATATGTCATATGAAATGATGAACAAACTGCTTCACTGATTTCCTGTGGAGCTTTACACCCACACACCATGTCACGCCAAGATCAAAACAAGCAGGAACTGTGCTGTTTTCAATAGGCATCCCATATATCAGTACTTTCTTGACTTCGTAAGCAGTGTTGTGTGTTAAATTGACTAAAGGTAGCTATAACCTGCAGGACAGGGCTGCTGTTAACTAAATTCAGCTGAAATGAGCCCATATTGGATTGCCGTGTGTTGCTCTAATTTACCGGCAATACAGCATGCCACATCCCCGTATGATCAAAATTCCTTCACCCAAGGACCCCCAACAAGACAGAATGCCCAGGAATCGTTAATACTGACTTGTAAGTCCCGACCAATCCCAGTTCAATTGAGCAGCAAAACGGAAGCATCGAGCCCAATTCCCTCAGTCCGTTATCAGCATTTCACCTAGAGGTACACTATAATACGGCGAGAAGCTAAGGATACGAAGGGGGACCAATCGCCACAAGCAAAGAGCCAATGCGACAACAGCTTCACGGGAGCAGGGTGAATTGGCGGCGTCTGTCGATCCGACGACACGGAGAGCTAGCTACACGGGAGCAGAAAGGGAGCGGAACCGGGACTTGCCGCCATTGGAGGGCGCGTAGATCCTGTCCTGCGGCGCGCCGCCAGCGGCCGGCGGCGGCGGCCGCGGCGGGGGCGGGGGAGGAGGGGTCCTCACGCTCGCGGGCGGGGGATGAGGAGGCCTCACGCGCCCCGAAGCGCGGCGCAGAGCCTGGCCCATGCTCCACCTTCGGGTCTCCGGCAGTCGCCGCCGCCGGCGGGAGGGTTGGAGGG
>LAPY01003359.1:26626-41124 GCA_000970635.1 Eragrostis tef | reverse complement strand
TCGCAACCAGCCGCTGGAGTTGGTGTGTCGGTCGCTAAGGCGCATCTTTGCTAGTTGTAGTCGGGCCATGAACGTCTCTCCATCCAAATCAAAGTTATCCCCCATCGTCTCACTGAAAGATCCGCTGCAAACCCACACGCGTCCATATCAATAGTACTTGATAGTACTAACGAAGAGGGAACAAGCAACAAAAAAGGATCATGTGTAAGCACTGTTTATGTGAAGAAATATGAAACACTAAGGGTGGTTGGGGGGAGGGGCATATGGCCCTCTTTGAAGAAGCTCAATCACTGCATTTGTGAGGTATGCAGGCTCTCTCAAGGATGAAACAAGCTTTCAGGCGAAAGCACTCAAAGAAGCTGCGCTGGCAGCCCATAGGAAGAACATAAAACACGTCTTTTTTGCTTGTTATGTTGAAAAGCAATTTATCTGGAGAAGGATTCCATATTGTTGTGGCTTAGTACTCCCTCCAAATTTTACTTATGATCGTCCAGACAACAAACCTCAAGGCATTTTCAGTTCAAATACGTTATCGAAACGGCAACATTTTGATTAAATAAAGATCAAAAGTACAAGAAAAAGACGCCACAAAATAACAATTCGGCATTTGCTGAACTGAGCCCATATCAACAATCTTTTGGAGGCAAAAAGCTTACTGAAATGGCATAGATAGCTTGCGAGATAACATAAAAAAAGAGAATTTTAGCTTAACTTTCTCTTAACTTCTACTCCTTCGGTGAACTAAGCAATGCCAAATATTAGAGAAGGGAGGGAGCACCTTTATTTTGTGAAGCACTAACAGAATCTACTCCCTCTATTTCACTTTGGCTCTCTTACTCCAACGTTAACCAATTATAACCTTTAAAATACACAAAGGTAAAATAAAAACATGAGTAAAAACAAATACACCACAGTTGTCATCAAATGTGCTTTGTGAGGATATGATGAACTTCTAATTATGTTTTTCTTTGAACTCAAACTTCTAATTGTTTGCCATGCGCCTTTAAGAAAAGGCCAAGAGAAAAAAAAAACAAAACGGGAACCCAGGTGCCACGTCATCTCGCTAAGCAAATCAAGCAAGCAAAGCGTTAATCCCCCGTGACCGTGGTCTCCACCCAAGCCCAGCCTGCCCCCGACTCGCCTCCGCCGCATCAAATCCCCTCCCCGCCGCCACCGCCGCCGCGGCGATCCCTCACCGCCCGTCTCTGCCGAGAGCTCGAGCTTCTTCCTGAGCCGCTGGAGATCCGCCCCCTACCCTGTGCCTTCGCTTGCTCCGCCCCCCTCAGCCCGGTAGGGCGCGTGCTCCGCGGCGGGGCGATCCATGGACTCCCGGTCCATCAACTTCCGCGGCATCGCCGGGAGCGCCGGCAACATCATGCAGGTGCGCCCCCTCCCTCGCTGGGCTTCTAGGGCCCGTCAGTTCTGAGTTTCTGCACAGAATGATCTGTGGTAGTGAAGGCTAGTGTAGTGTGCCTCGATGCGAGGTGCTGGCGGTTGAGCCAGTTTGATGTTTACTGACCACCACCTCGTTTGACAAGCTATGGTGTGCCTTCTTCGCAGGGAATGGGGAAATTTGTTTTTGGCAATGAGAGGTCCGAGTCCAAAGAAGATAGGTGGGTTTGGCTGCCAATTTCCATATTTTTACTTCTGTAATTTCGACTGTTGTTACCCAGATAAGAACTAGGATCGATAAGTGTACAGAGGTTACAGCAACTAATCCTCTCATTGTACCCCATGTTGTAGCTACGTCGAGAGATACCTTGACCGGATAAGCAACGGAACCATACCTGACGACCGGCGGTCTGCCATGACCGAGCTTCAGGCGCTCGTGGCGGAGAGCCGCTCGGCGCAGATGTCGTTTGGAGCTATGGGTATACCTTGTTCTCAGTTTCTACCAATGGTTTGGTATTTGTTCCGTAGCTGTCTATGTGTGACTGGTGCGTGATACAGTTACTGCTTTTTCTGCAAATATAGGTTTTCCGGTTCTCCTCAATGTCCTGAAAGAAGATCGCGAGGATGTGGAGCTTGTGAGAGGCGCCCTCGAGGCTCTTGTGGGCGCATTGACTCCCATTGAGACAACACAGGGGCCGAAAACTGAGGTTCAGCCTGCGTCGGTGAACTCTGATCTGCTCTCTAGAGAAACTGAGAATATTTCTCTTCTCTTGAGCTTATTGGTGAGTACACATCTTTTCCTTGAAAAGTTGAATGCATGTAACATCACCTTTTACATGTGTCCTGAGTCCTGACTTGGCACCCCTCCTGTTTATATTGAAGTCAGAGGAAGACTTCTATGTGAGATACTACACAATCCAGCTTTTGACAGCTCTACTTACAAACTCGCTGAAAAGGTGCCCAGTAAGTCATTTTTGTCCTGTTCAGATGCCATGACTGCATTAGGATCCCATGTAACTTCATTTCTTTCCGTATTTCAGATTACAGGAGGCAATTCTATTAATCCCTCGTGGTATAACAGTCTTAATGGACATGCTTATGGATCGTGAGGTCTCAACATTACTCCCTACCCATCCAGTTGACACACACACTTTTTCTTCTCACTTTCTCTGAAGATCACTTGCTATTCATGAAATTCAGACAGTCTAATGTTGGTGGAAAGCATATGTAGTGATTTGTGCGAAATTTTTGAGCACCTGGAAAAGGAGTTTTTATAATTGTTTCCTAGAATGACTTTCCAAGTGTACGCTATACAACTAATTTGGTCTGGACCATCGTTCATCATTTTCTGAAAGGTGCTGTTATATGAGACCCACACATTAGTACATACCAGTATTCCTGAGCGATACTATTACTCCTTGGGTACCTGTTGATATCACAGGGTCCATATGGGTAATATCTTAAACTTTATAATAACACTGCTCTAATCCTGAACAATGCTATTGCTTGTTGGGTACCTAATTATACCAGACTCCATTATGGTGATGCCATAGTATTTTCTGCTGAGTGTATAATCAATGTTTGGCTGTTTAGATCCCAGATTCTTACTATTCTTATTCTTTTACTTATGAGCTTACCTATTTTGTTACATCTTGCAGGTCATAAGGAATGAAGCACTCTTGCTTCTTACATATCTTACACGAGATGCAGAGGTTGAGCTTTATTAATATTCATTGTTCATTTCTTGTGTCAATTTTCCCACATTTTTTTATAAATAAATAAACTGGTTCCATTTCTCAACAGTCTCTATAATAAATGAATTGATTATCAATTTATTTGTTGCAGGAAATCCAAAAAATTGTTGTATTTGAGGGCGTGTTTGAGAAGATATTTAGCATTATCAGAGAGGAGGGATATTCTGATGGAGGTGTGGTTGTTCAGGTTATTATCTGGGATTCCCATAATTGGATTTTTTGAAGATTTGAAACTAGATTAAAACTTTGCTTATTCGTTTTCCATTAAAGGTTTTTTCTGCTAATATGTTCTTTCCGTTGAGCAGGATTGCCTTGAACTGCTAAATAATTTGATTCGGCACAATGCGTCCAATCAGGTTTTCAACATTCTTCCTGTACACTCTTTTGAAGTGTGGACATGCCAGCTTTTTCATTAACGCGTCTTGCATACTTTTTTGCCAACAATCAGATGCTTTTGAAAGAGACAATGGGCTTTGACCCATTGATATCGATACTAAAGATTAGGCGAGGCAGCGCTTTCAATTTTACACAACAAAAGGTATTCTGCTCCCCACTTAATCATCTATTCTCCCTCATAGATTATGTGGAATATATCTTCTTAGTTTGCATTACCCACATTTTACAGAAGTTATAAACTGTGTTTCTTTAGACAGTAAATCTTCTCGGTGCTTTAGATACTGTTGAATTGCTTTTGATGGGGGGGCCATCCGGTGAACAAGGTAAAGATGCTAACAAGATCGCCAATCAAACTGCATTGGCTCAGGTATTCTTTTCCCCTTCAGTTTGTTTATTGTACTGCTTTATAACGTGGAACTAAGCTTCATATGTGTTTCCCAAAAACTAGAAAAATATTCTGGACCATCTTCTGCTGTTGGGTGTTGAGAGTCAATGGGCCCCTGTTGCTCTCCGCTGTATGGTAAGTCCCCTTTGACTATCCGCTGCTACATATCATCAATAGTTTATAGTTTACTTAGTTCCCATGTTTTTTAACTTGTGAAATACTGCTACCTTGTTCGGTACTGACCACAAATTATTTTGTAGGCATTGCGATGTATTGGCAATTTGGTGTTAAGAAATCCTCAGAATCTTGATTCTCTTGCAAGAAAGCAAGTTGGAGAAGAGCCTCATGTTCAGCCTGCATTAAATGCCATCTTGTCTATAATCTTGCGGACCTCCGTAGCACAGGAATTTGTTGCTGCTGATTATGTCTTCAAGTGTTTCTGTGAGGTGTTTGTTCTTCTGATGTTCTGGCTTCTTTAATCATGTCTATACTAGGAAGTACTAAAAATATTAAAATATTAAAAACTGTGATGGAAACTAAAAGCCTAGCCTTAAAACTCATAATGTGCCCGAACTCCAATGAAGAATTCTGTTTCCTTGTTATTAATCCAGTAAAATTTGTTCAATGTTTAAAGAATCTTTTGCTTCCAAACTCTTATTATGAAACTGTTAGCTGGTATTAAACCATTGATTTGTGTTTCTGTATAAAAGTGCATAACGAGTTGTAATTCGATATTGTGGAACAGAGAAATCCCAGTGGCCAGGCCTTATTAGCATCAACTATTGCTCCACATCCAAACCAAGGAGCTACAAATGGTGCTACTAGTGACATGCCCTTTGGAAGGTTGGTATCTTGTTGTACATATCTTGCTATACTGCAGAAAATATTAGCATTCACTGGCTTCTCCATTGGACAATTTCACTATTTCACTCATGTTGCACTATGGCTTATGGGAAAATTATGTGGTTCATTCTAGTATCAAATGCATTGTTTGTCGAATTGCACTATTGACTTGTGTTGTTATTGTAATGGCAGCATACTTCTGCAGGCTCTGATTTCAACTGATGATAATGGAGATATGGAGGTAATGACTTGTAAACCCAATGTCGTACCACTTTTACAGAATATTTCTGCATGGTTTTTGCTTAACTGTGCTGAATCAAAGTGCTCTCTGACATTCCATTTTTAACATGCAGGCATGTTGCAGGGCGTCTAGCGTTCTTTCTCACATAATCAAGGACAACTTGCAATGCAAGGATCGTGTATGTGCTTTTCATTGTCATTGTCTTTTAGAAACTTAGCCTAGCTTTGTTGGTTTAGCTTGTGGATAATGCCTAGTAGACCACCAATGGTTCAGTCCTATTTGACACTAATTACGGTGCCTATTTATTCTTATTTACAATGCCACCTAGTTCCTCCTAAGTTAGTTGAGCAGTATTTACAGTATCTTCTTTACATGCATAGGGAACTGATAAAACTGAGTATTGTGCAACTCCACTACTGTTGTTTAATACCTTTAAAAGACGCTATTTGACCATACCGAGCATGATGTTCTCGAGTATTGTGCATAGGGCCAATGGATTTTCGATAAAACGCCATGAATCCTCTTAATCATACATTTACTGCTAAGTACTCCTATTGTTTTCCTTGCTCTTATGTTATTGTTGGGCCTCTGCACCTGGTTTTGCTAGTTGTGTGGCTACTAGGGTATCTCATCTGCATATTTATTTCATTTATATCCGCACTGCCTCTTTGGATGGAACTGTTTCCAATAACGTTTGCTCGACACCTGCGCCATCGTTGGGACGCACTGAGCCTCTCCTGCATCGGATTGTTACATGTTTATCTGTTGCAGCTTCAACAGAGGGAGAAAATGACCTAAACACTCAACCAGAAGAATCATATATCCAGCCTGTTATTTTACGGCTACTCATCACTTGGCTTGTGGATTGTTCAAATGCTGTCAATTGCCTTTTGGAATCAGCAGTACATATGAACTACATAATAGAGCTCGCTTCAAGCAAACGTTATACCGCTTGTGTTCGTGGATTGGCTTCTGTTGTTTTGGGCGCCTGTGTCCTATACAATGCTAGCCGTCAGAAGGGCCTTGACGCATTTGCCGTTGCAGATGCGATAAGTCAAAAGATTGGCCTCACTACGTACTTTTTGAGGTTAGATGAATTGCGGAAAAGCTTGTCTCATCCGTCGCTGGCGCAGCAGCACCGCAAGCAGCTTTCCCGATCAAGTGCAAATAGCATGTCAGATTTTCAAGAGATTGAAGAGGAAGAAACAAACAAAGGCGATCCACATCCTGTCCTCTCTGAAATATTTGATTCACAGTTCATTAATTTCCTCAGTAAGCTTGAGGCTGATATTAGAGAGAACATAATGGATATATTTAGTAGGACAAAAACTGCAACTGCAATTCTGCCTCCTGAGTTGGAGCAGAAGAATGGGGAGGTTGATGGAGAGTACATCAGGCGTTTGAAGTCATTTGTAGACAAGCAGTGCAATGAGATGCAGGTTAGTTTCCACCGATTGCCTTCTCATGAAAAAGTAAATCATTTGTTGGATTACTTTAAAATTCCCAAGACAAGTAGCAATTTCATCTTGTGCATTGCCAGAGATAACTGTTTGTTAGATTCAGTTTTTTTTTTACTTTGATCCAATGTAAAGATTCTGCCACCAAACATTATGTTTTTGGCATGATCTCATCAGCAAACTGATTATTTTTATACTTAGGTTATTCATTATGTTAGCCCTTTAGAAACAATTGTACAGTCAACCAGTTTTATTTACCAGCAATGAGATTAGGTTGTAGTCGTTACAGAACACTACTGATGGATCATGTTTCAACTTTCAAGTTAAGTGGATAACTGGCTACTTCATTGGGCATTGATGTAACCAAAAAAAGGCTGATTCCTGCATACTCAATGCTCAGTAGAGTCAGAAATTTAAAACTCTTTTCCCTTTTCAGAGGATAGTAACACTAGCATGGCTGTCTGTAGGGTGTAAGTCACCTATTAGTAGTACTATCCTTGTGTAAATTACAATTTGTCCTAGTTCCTAGGTAACTTGTTGCTGGGTGGTTCTTTCTTGTTGTTTTCAGGATACTGCTCTGACAAATAAATAGCCAACAATAATACTGTTCAATGCATTTTTGTTTTCAGGACTTGCTGGCTCGAAACGCAATGTTAGCTGAAGAGTTAGTGAGAACTGGTGGTGTTAACACTGCAGATACTTCCCAGAAACCAAGCAGTGGCCGAGAAAGGGTCCAACTTGAAGCCCTCAGACAAGAACTTGAGGGAGTGAAACGGCAGCTAGAGGCACTCAAAGCTGAAAAGTCTCAGGTTGAAGCGGAAGCTACCAACCAGCGAAATCTTGCAGTAAAACTTGAGTCTGATCTCAAGAGCTTGTCAGACGCGTACAACAGTCTGGAGCAGGCCAACTACCGCTTAGATACCGAGGTGAAAACCTTGCGGCAGGGAGGCAATATGCCCTATCCTGACTTGGAGGCGATAAAGGCACAAGCTAAGGAAGAGGCAGAGAAAGACAGCGAGGCAGAGCTGAATGACCTACTCGTCTGTCTTGGTCAGGAACAGACAAAGGTTGAGAAGCTGAGTTCAAGGCTGGCCGAGCTTGGTGAAGATGTGGATACCCTGCTGCAAGGCATCGGTGATGACACTGCTATACCAGATGACGACGACGACGAAGATGATGAAGAGTAATGTATTTCTTTATTAACGCAGTTATCTCCCAGTGTAATCCGCCCTTGTGTTGGGTCATGTTGTGATGGCAAATGTACAGTGGATAATGTTTAGAAAAAAAACGTTTCTTTTTTAAAGTTATTTGTGGAGGATGAAACTAAACTGATGAACTGATTGAATTTGGTCCTCTGTATAAACTAGATACTGAGGTGAAAACCTTGCGGCAGGGGGGCAATATGCCCTATCCTGACTTGGAGGCGATAAAGGCACAAGCTAAGGAAGAGGCAGAGAAAGACAGCGAGGCAGAGCTGAATGACCTACTCGTCTGTCTTGGTCAGGAACAGACAAAGGTTGAGAAGCTGAGTTCAAGGCTGGCCGAGCTTGGTGAAGATGTGGATACCCTGCTGCAAGGCATCGGTGATGACACTGCTATACCAGATGACGACGACGACGAAGATGATGAAGAGTAATGTATTTCTTTATTAACACAGTTATCTCCCAGTGTAATCCGCCCTTGTGTTGGGTCATGTTGTGATGGCAAATGTACAGTGGATAATGTTTAGAAAAACGTTTCTTTTTTAAAGTTATTTGTGGAGGATGAAACTAAACTGATGAACTGGGTCCTGATTGAATTTGGTCCTCAGTGTAAACTATTTATATCGTCACAACTGATTGGGCAGGTGTTATCTTTTTAAAAACTACTCCCTCCGGTTTTTAATTGATGACATTTGGACAACACTTTTAATTCATTTTTGAACTTTAAAAGTTATCCTAACGGCATCAATTAAAAATTGGAGTATTATGCATGATTTGTGTTATAGACTGGCCTTGTATATGCAAATAAGAGCACCTAATGGCGCACATCATTTCTGAGGTCAACTTCAACTTTTTCTTGCCACTTCTTCAGAGGTAGCACTAATTTAAATTTGTGTACTTGTGTGATCAAAAAAGCAAACTCAAACACTACCTAATACCTCAGAAAGTATCCCTCATAAAACCAGTTAATTTCATAATATCTGTACAAGTTACAGTTCAATATCCACACATGTAAAAACCTATTGACACAAACACTCCTTAGAAATTGATTTACAAAGCAATGCAGCAAACTGTCCACATCTGTGGTCCAGGGATGGAAATATATCGCCGTTACAGGTTATGGGTGTTGTTTTGTGGGCGTTCCTGATCTTCCCTCCAGAGTTTGCAGCCTTTGCTTGAGATGGAACACTTCAACCTGGCGACAGGCATGGGAAGGTATCAGCTATCAGTTGGTGTGTTGAGTTGCACGATGTGTACATTACATGTTAACAATTATCGGTTAAGAGAAAAAAGATCAGAAATAATGGTTGCACATTTTTTTATGCATTAAGAATAAGAAACCATAAAGTCCTGCTGTAGCAAACATGCATTAAAACACCATGGATGAAGTTCATGGCATCCATAAGCAGTGAAGGGGTGACTTTGGGGGACGCTGAACATTACTTCAGGTACGCCACGACATTTTGGTACAGTGTTATAAGTCAAATAAGTTCCAAATACCTGGAGCTGGAATGCGCGTGTTTGTTCTCCCGCTAAAACCCTGCGAGTTGAATGCAGCTCCTACAAGAACAAAACTAATTCAGTACAAAACACAATTAGAGCACCAAAGATTAAAAGTACGTAAATATTTAGGACTCTTGCCTTCTGGGTTTCATCAGTGACGGCCTTCAAGAACGCCACTTCACGCTCCAAGCGCACATTATCAGCGTGGACCGTGTTCGAGAGGTTGTTCGACTCTTCCTGTGCCAACTCCAAGCCTGCAATCTTCTCTTTCAGCATTTCGGCTTCCTTATCCTTATTGGTAAGCATCTTCTCCAGCTGCTCCCTACTGTGAATGACTGAAGATAAGCTCTTCTCTAGCTGTTCTTTGCTTGTCAGAGCGGTTGCAAGATGATCTTCAAGCGCCGCGTTTCGTCTGATCAAGTCTGCTATCTTTGTGTTGTATAGCTGGCTCTGGCTGATGTCTGAAGAGCATCTAGCTATTCTTCTTGGATTCGACCCTCCAGTCACAGAATTTTCGACCTTTCCAGCTAAACTTCTGGCCATGTCAATTTGAATAGCAGCTTCTGTCCTTGAGCTCCGATGCACTTGCAGCTGTAAGAAACTATCTGTTATGCAGTGATTTAATGAACATGTTTGTTCAGCGACTTGTGGGGTGAATACTTACAGTGTTTTCTTGACATGAAGAAGAGTCATCAGCGTCGTCTTCATATCTATCATCATTGACTGGTTTCTGCAGTTTTTGAGCTAAGCTGCACTCATTGATTTGATGCAGAGGCCCATGTAGTGAAGTACCCAAATTTTTCTGCTTCAACAATGATTCCGAGAGGGATTCAGGTGGGTGTTCTATCACAGAAGTGAGACTGTGCCTCGCCACAGAACTGTTGGAGTACAAGGGGGCACATTTATTGAGATGATCAGCAAGCTCCTTGTTGCTTGGAGAATACTCGTACAGCACTCGAGATACTGAGGTGAAAACCTTGCGGCAGGGGGGCAATATGCCCTATCCTGACTTGGAGGCGATAAAGGCACAAGCTAAGGAAGAGGCAGAGAAAGACAGCGAGGCAGAGCTGAATGACCTACTCGTCTGTCTTGGTCAGGAACAGACAAAGGTTGAGAAGCTGAGTTCAAGGCTGGCCGAGCTTGGTGAAGATGTGGATACCCTGCTGCAAGGCATCGGTGATGACACTGCTATACCGGATGACGACGACGACGAAGATGATGAAGAGTAATGTATTTCTTTATTAACGCAGTTATCTCCCAGTGTAATCCGCCCTTGTGTTGGGTCATGTTGTGATGGCAAATGTACAGTGGATAATGTTTAGAAAAACGTTTCTTTTTTAAAGTTATTTGTGGAGGATGAAACTAAACTGATGAACTGATTGAATTTGGTCCTCTGTATAAACTATTTATATCATCACTACTGATTGGGCCGGTGTTATCTTTTTAAAAACTACTCCCTTCGGTTTTTAATTGATGACATTTGGACAACACTTTTAATTCATTTTTGAACTTAAAAAGTTATCCTAACGCCATCAATTAAAAATTGGAGTATTATGCATGATTTGTGTTATAGACTGGCCTTGTATCTGCAAATAAGAGCACCTAATGGCGCACATCATTTCTGAGGTCAACTTCAACTTTTTCTTGCCACTTCTTCAGAGGTAGCACTAATTTAAATTTGTGTACTTGTGTGATCAAAAAAGCAAACTCAAACACTACCTAATACCTCAGAAAGTATCCCTCATAAAACCAGTTAATTTCATAATATCTGTACAAGTTACAGTTCAATATCCACACATGTAAAAACCTATTGACACAAACACTCCTTAGAAATTGATTTACAAAGCAATGCAGCAAACTCTCCACAACTGCGGTCCAGGGTGGAAATATATCGCCGTTACAGGTTATGGGTGTTCTTTTGTGGGCGTTCCTGATCTTCCCTCCAGAGTTTGCAGCCTTTGCTTGAGATGGAACACTTCAACCTGGCGACAGGCATGGGAAGGTATCAGCTATCAGTTGGTGTGTTGAGTTGCACGATGCGTACATTACATGCTAACAATTATCGGTTAAGAGAAAAAAGATCAGAAATAATGGTTGCACATTTTTTTATGCATTAAGAATCAGAAACTATAAAGTCCTGCTGTAGCACACATGCATTAAAACATCATGGATGAAGTTCATGGCATCCATAAGCATTGAAGGGCTCACTTTGGGGGATGCTGAACATTACTCAAAGTACGCCACAACATTTTGGTACAGTGGTTACAAGTCAAATAGGTTCCAAATACCTGGAGCTGGAATGCGCGTGTTTGTTCTCCCGCTAAAACCCTGCGAGTTGAATGCAGCTCCTACAAGAACAAAACTAATTCAGTACAAAACACAATTAGAGCACCAAAGATTAAAAGTACGTAAATATTTAGGACTCTTGCCTTCTGGGTTTCATCAGTGACGGCCTTCAAGAACGCCACTTCACGCTCCAAGCGCACATTATCAGCGTGGACCGTGTTCGAGAGGTTGTTCGACTCTTCCTGTGCCAACTCCAAGCCTGCAATCTTCTCTTTCAGCATTTCGGCTTCCTTATCCTTATTGGTAAGCATCTTCTCCAGCTGCTCCCTACTGTGAATGACTGAAGATAAGCTCTTCTCTAGCTGCTCTTTGCTTGCCAGAGCGATTGCAAGATGATCTTCAAGCGCCGCGTTTCGTCTGATCAAGTCTGCTATCTTTGTGTTGTATAGCTGGCTCTGGCTGATGTCTGAAGAGCATCTAGCTATTCTTCTTGGATTCGACCCTCCAGTCACAGAATTTTCGACCTTTCCAGCTAAACTTCTGGCCATGTCAATTTGAATAGCAGCTTCTGTCCTTGAGCTCCGATGCACTTGCAGCTGTAAGAAACTATCTGTTATGCAGTGATTTAATGAACATGTTTGTTCAGCGACTTGTGGGGTGAATACTTACAGTGTTTTCTTGACATGAAGAAGAGTCATCAGCGTCGTCTTCATATCTATCATCATTGACTGGTTTCTGCAGTTTTTGAGCTATGCTGCACTCTTCGATTTGATTCAGATGCCCATGTAGTGAAGTACCCAAATTTGTCTGCTTCAACAATGATTCCGAGAGGGATTCAGGTGGGTGTTCTATCACAGAAGTGAGACTGTGCCTCGCCACAGAACTGTTGGTGTACAAGGGGGCACATTTATTGAGATGATCAGCAAGCTCCTTGTTGCTTGGAGAATACTCGTACAGCACTCGGTCTACATCTGGGGCAGACCGCCAGCTAAAAGAACGCTCATTTTGTAGTACCACTAATACTTCAACCTGCACAGGGTTATACAGTTAGCGAGACATCAACGCCTTTTTCAGAGTCTTGATACCATGATTTAATTTTTTGTTCAAAATGAAAATCAGTCCTTTAGCAGTGACACAAGAATAAACACTTGTGTAAAGTTTGATTACTTCACCTTGTTGCATGGCTCTTTTTTGTTCCCTCCAAAAGCAACAAGAGCAATCTTGTCCCTGTGGTAGAAAGGAACCATGCTGAAACCCTGCAAGAGTAGTTGTTTTTGCTTGTTGGCTTATCAGATGGAAATAAAAATGGGAAGTAGCAAGAGTGTGAGACACTATTCACTCAAAAGAAAAAAAGGAGTGTGAGAAACTAGAACAGCACTTTGTGTAATGTGCATGAAACTAACCGAATGCTTTTGAATATCTACTCTGTTTTGACGAATAACGTTCGCTTTCACTATTTTAGTGTCTGCTTAATCGAATATTTGAATAATACCAAATCAAAATAAGGAAGGGTAAAAACCAGTTGAACTTTTTTCAAATCTTTAAAACCAGTTGAACTTACTTTCTTTGTAGTGATTGATGAATTTGGCGGTACTACACAAACACACCATTTAGACTGTAGAACATCAAAAACCCATGTTTCCACTTGTCCTGGAATTTAACTTCATGTTAGAAGTTGCGTAAGAATAAGGGACCATCCTAACAATACTTGTCATTTTCATATAATAAATAAAAACAATCAACTCATCTTACAAATGCTCTATCCATAAGTGCAGAGCATGAGACATACGTTTTTTCTTGCTTGCGCCACCAGCTATGTACCATTTAGTTCCACACAGAGCTCCACTACAACCTGCTCGAGGTGATGGATGAGGACCATGGGTCTTCACTCTTGACCACACCATCTGTTAGGATGAGAAACATGTAAGTAACCTGCCACGTGCAAAACCTACCAAGATATACCGAACTCCCCAAAACTTACTGTCTCAAAATCTAAAGAATACATGTCATTAAGGGTCTTGGATTTTGAGTGTCCTCCGAAAATCAAAAGGAACCTATCATCATACAGTGTAGCGACATGATTTGATCTTGGAGATGGTCCAGCGCCTCTACAACAATGAGCTTTAATCAGAACTAAGAATGAACATTATTTTATTAAAAGAAAATAAATTCAGGTGCATTTTGTTGAGGACTGATGAGAGTTTGGAAGAAAGATAGATCATTATCAAAATCTCAAAGTTCAGTAGCCAAATAAGTTGAAAAACTTTATGTTGAGGCTCATGATTCTTCAGAAGGATGACTTACTTATAGTTCAATGGAAGCCATGTTGATGACTTCAGATCAAACATGTGAAGGTCATGCCGTTTCTTTCCTTTTGTGTCCTCGCCACCAAAAAGTATCAGGGTCGCACCAGCTCTGACCACCGTGTGGCCGCTCCGAGCTGCCTTAACTCAGTACCACAAGACATCTTTTAATTCACCATTTATGTTTGTCAATGTATAGACCTCAATAGAAAACAACTTACAGGGATATCACCCTTGGCTTCCACAAGAGACCAAAGCTCTGTTTCTGTATTGAAAGTCCATACTGAAGCACAAATAGACTGAATAATCATTATCTAGTAGAGGCAGACAGCAAATAATTGTTAGCGTTTGAAGAATGTAGAATCTACAAACCTGATAAACGATCTGAAGGTGGTTCTGTTTTACCTCCGACAAGAATGACATTGTTTCCCCATGGAACCTGTGTAGCAAAACAAGCAAGCTTCTTACTTAACCATGTCACATGTATAAATGTTTATTAGAATACCGAAAAGAATGCCCAAAAACTATATCATTGATAACAATCTTTGCTTTCTTTGCATCACATAATCCGGCAGTGTTCCAACCTATACTAACTTTAGTTTCAGGAGTATAATATTCATTCGTACAAGTCAAGGTTTATCATATCATCCAGTGCATTATTGTCAGCAAGGCAAAAATTACTTGTATTGTAAGATCTTGACTGATAATATCAAATTCATTCCAAAACACTCAGAAA
>LAPY01003359.1:12550-23383 GCA_000970635.1 Eragrostis tef | reverse complement strand
GAATTATTGTCATTAAGGCAAAAATTACTTGTATTGTAAGATCTTGACTGATAATATCAAATTCATTCCAAAACACTCAGAAAATTAGCATCTAACAATATAACTAAAAAAAAGTAAATAAGATCTACAACTGCCCCACTAGTCGTTCCTTTAGAAAGGAATGACCATATATTTATCTTAGGTAGTAAGAACAACACGACAGCAATAATTTACAAGAATTATACCAGACAATGACCTTTGCAGGCAGGCAACTTCGTAGAACGTCCACTAGGCGATGGGCGAACTTTAGACGCTGTAGAATCCCAGGTAAGCTTCTCTAAATTCAGTATCTGATTAATAAAAAATTGAGAACCATAAAGTTAACTCATGAATAATATGATACTGCTCAGTACAGAGTTCCTAATCCAAACAGCAACAGAAAAGGAAAATCACACTACCTTTGTATCATCTAATAAGTTATGACCAGAATGACCACCAAATACCACCATTTTGCTACCGATAATGGCCGCAGCATGCTGTTTAACAAAAAATGCAAATGGGGTAATTAGAAAAGTAGAAACTTTACCACAACATTTGAATAACTCTAGATGTATTCTTGGTACATTACATAGAAACGAGGAATAGGTTTGTCTCCTTCGGTGGGCAACACTCCCCAATTTTCTGAGATGTTGAAAGCACGACTGTCAAGATCAAAAGTATCAGAGGAGCAGCGGTAGGAAAGATCATCTGCACGTCCGCTCACTGATGCCGTAACCGCATCATCGCGCTGACACAAAAGAACAAAACACGAGCTAACAATCAAGATGTGCCCAAAAGATACAGAGGTCACTGGAGACAATTGCTTCAGGTGCAAAGGCTCACGCTGGGAAGGCTGAGGTGCTTCGCAGGCCGAGCATGACTGCTAGAGCCGTTCAAAAGATCACTTGGGTGTTCCTTCAACCTGTAAAAATAAGAAAATAAATTATCAACGCGAAAAGAAGTAATCCATATAAACGAGAAAGCAACTGAACAGCCAAATGAACAGAACGGCAAATGCCCTAATAGGATTGATCAGAGAGAAAGTTCCAACAGACAATTTTGACTTTCATTGAATGCAATAGCCAAATGAACAGCCAAAATTCAGATAGTGCACTGATGTTCAAGCATAAGGAATCAAGATTGTCATGAACAAGCTTCCCGTATCAGATTCTAATCACAGAAAGTAGTAAAAGCTATGGAACAAAACTACTGAATTGAGGGCAATTTTCACCTTCCGAGCTTCGTCCGGCGCCGCGAGAAACCAAACATATTCGTCGCTGCGCTTACTGTTTCAGTTGTGCTTACAGCCAAGCCACCGGGCAGCACATCAGCATCTAACCTGGAAACAAGTCAATACGGGCGGATAAGAAAATCAGTTTGAGAAAAAAAAAATACAGGGGGTTGGTGAGCAGTAGCATGCCAGTATGGCTACCAAATCATGGCGAATAACAAGGGAGCAAAGACCGAGGAAAAGGAGCGGATACTAATCCGGGTAAATTCTTTTCTCCCAAATGCCACAAAAACCGAGGGGGTGGTGAAAGAGTAAACGCAAATGATGGGAAGAATAGAAGAAAATTCATGAAGGATCAACTCTTGTTTGGGAGAACGCGCAATAATTAACCGTGTCCAAGAAAGCCAACGACGCGTCGTTGGACTCAAGAAGCCGCATTTGCCAACGAAATCATGTAGTAAGACGCAGAACGAACGCAGAGAGAAACCGATAAATCAGTTCACGAGTTCGTCAAACCAGTCGCCAAAAACTGCCCGGATCGTGACTTCGTGAGACCAGGAGTCGGCAAACACCAGAAATCCCAGGGGAGAAAGAATCGAAAGGACAAGACGAGCGATCCGAGGAAAGAAGAGCACCTGTTGGCTGTGGGTCGGTCACGAGGAGCAGAGAGAGGGGAGCACGGCCGCCGCCGCCAAATCTGCGATGAAAACGATGGACTACGCCAGGAGCAGGGGAGTGGCGTCTTTCACCTTTCAGGATGATTCAGCAGCCACACCCCACCCACCCACCAGGATTCCAAGGCGCTGCGGCGCGGCACCGCTCTTGGCTGGCATGCGCGGCGTGGTCCGAGGAGAGAGAAGCAAGCAGCTGCGTGTGTGTGTGTGAGAGAGAGAGGGAAACTGCCTGCAGAGAGAGACAGAGAGAGAGGCTGCAGAAAGGTTGCGAAAAGGTAGCAGTGTGATCTACAGCGGCGGTTGCAGAACGGCAGTCTTTTCCTCCTCCCTTCCTTGGCAGGGGAGAGAAGAGAACAGGGGCTCTTCACTCGTCTTTTGACTCTTGCTTCTCCCTTGAGCGTAGCGAATCCACGCTGAATATCGGTTCCTTTTACTGCCACCGTTCCGAAATAAATGTAGTCAATCAATACGAAAACATCATCAATCGTATGCCTGTTGTTACATGTCGTAGTACTAGCATGAGCTCGTTGGTCAGATTTGCACAAAGAGACTGTCCCGGTCGTAAAATTAAATTAACTACTAGGTTGGTACACTGATTCATTGCTCCCACACCAAGCTCGTTTCCCCATTGAACTTCGGAGCTCACTTTGTTCTCTGTCATGCCTTGTTAGAGCAAGTATAATAACCACCGTTCAGCTGGCGCAAACCAATGAAAAGGAGAGAGAACAGGAGAGAGAGGGGAGCCAGCGACTCGGGAGACGCCGGCACAACCAGGCGAAATGAGCACCTCACCAACACTCCCCTATCGAATCCTTCCACGTCTTCCTGAACGTATTAAAAAACTGCAGGGCCGTGGGCCACCGCTCGGCAGCTCGGACGCGAGACGCCGGCAAGCGGGCGAGTCTATTATCCCTGCTCTTAAGATGGAGACGGGAATGGGAAGTTGGGAACGGCGTTTTCCGTGAGGATCTTGGAGCGTAGCAAGCCGACAGCCGCAATCAATCTTATCTGGGCAAGCGCACAGTCATGCAGTTGTACCAACCATATGCCTATACCCGGGATCTCTTGCGCAGTACTAGCTAGACAACAGAATGGCATCCTCTGTCTCCCTGCTGAGAAATTCCATGAAGGGTATACTAGACTCATTCTTTTGTATAAATATGACAATATGGTCCTCATTATTTTGAGTTAGAGTAGACAGACTATTCTTGACATAGGAATTGTTGACTCCACTTGAATCTCAAAGCATGTTAATCCTATGCATGACAATCTATAGTGAGAGAGAAATGCTGCACCACCAATGTTAGTGCCCGATTATTCAACTCTCAATTCCACATATCATTCATGTTTAAGGGCTTGCTTGGCTTCTAGCAACAATTTGCCATGCCACATATGCAGGGATGTCAAAGCCTTGGTGTCAGAAATCAACACCGCAAGTATGGCGGGAAAATGAATAGAAGAGCTATGAAGGCCATCATTTTTTGTTAGAGCAATCAGATGACAACTCTTTTTTCTTGCCTGCAACCAAGGACCTTCTAGGTGTCACATAGACTACCTGTATACTTAGGTAGTAGATTGACATAGAAACGTGTTACATACAACTATCTTCTAGACTACTAACATAACTCGCAGAAGATCCACAGGCCTAATGTCATGCATGGGCGTCAGCCGCCCAGCGTGACAAGCACAGTGCCACTGTACCCTAGGACCCAAAATAATTAACTTGGCATGTGCCAACGATGATTGCACACCGTTGATGGAAGGATCCAACGGCTCAAGTGAGTCACTTGGTTGTCTGATGGATCACACATTGTTGTTGCTTATGGGCTGGGCTACCTAGCTTATATAGGTGTCTGCTCGGCTCATCTGGATCGGAGCATGGGCCACTGATGCACGCAATGAGAATGAATTGCAATCACCGCCTTTGCTCACATGCTCTATCTCTCTCTCTCTGGAGTGTCACATTCACATACTACCAACTCACATGCATGGTCTCAAAGTTTAGGTGGTGGGTCAATTGGCTGCATGTTACTTGAGATTTTGTACGCGCTAATTCACTTGTTTTTGGCATCTTAGTTTGGACCACTTCTCTTGCTTGGGTAGTCAGGTAGAAGGTTCTGATTCTTCAGCCACATTGTCAATGGTACAAATGCATGAACGACGGACAGATTGTCATGGAGTGTGTTGGTTTGTATACTGCCATTGCACGCCATGTAGATGTTTATATGAAATATGAGTGTCCCAGAAGTTTTGATATATGTATTGGTTTGGACGAAACAAGAGAATGCAGTACAATGATTTATCGCACTGTAGGATGACATCGTCAACAAGATAGTGCTCCTATAGTGTCTATTGGCAACAGAGAAAAAAAACAGAATTTTCATTTTGCATACCAGAACCATATGTTTGATTTAAACTCAGTTATCATTTGATCAAAATAAATGAATGGTGAAAATTCGTATTCAACCCTCCCTTTGGGCCATGGGATCACATCTTCTTGACTGGGCCTGTCTACTCCCTACTGGGCCTATCATATCAGGTCTTTACGATAGGATGCATTTTTCTTGAACACTATAGGATGCTCGGCCAGCCAATATGAGAACACTTTGCTCAAAAAAAAAAAAGAAAAGCCAATATGAGAACACAATAGGATGCTTGGGCGCTCGGCGCATCCTTAGTTATTTGATAGAGAAATTTTTCCTTCATTTGCCACTGCTATGCGTTATATTTTTCCACTCGTGCCAGGTCAACTTTTTTTTGCTCATAGGGGTAAGGTTTGCGTATGTGCGTTCATAGGAGTGAGTGTGCGTGCGTCATGAGTGTCTGAATTGTACTGTGTATTTACAAAAAAAAGGTCAACATCTTTTGACATTTAATCTCTCCATTTTTGTTTGTTGTCGATATGACAAGAAAAAACAGAGTGAGTATAACACTTCTTGGTTCAAAAGAAATCGGATGAGAAGCAAAGGAAAAACATGCACACAAAACAGAAAAGGTAGCATGACTAAATCTTTATCCTACATTGTAAGGATTAATAATTCCACAACACATTGGTCGTGTTTAATTAGTGATAAAATTTTCATCATAGTTTACCCTAATTTTACTTTGTGATACTTTTTATTTTGAATTTCTACTCTTTTCTAGCGCTTACCTCGATATCTTTCATTTGAGTTTTGCATAAAAAGAGTTTACATTTTCCTCGATGGATAAATATTGTTGACCTTACTGAAGCGCGAAAGGAAAAATATATAGGAAGGGTATATACAGAGGAGTGCTAAAAAGAAAGAAGGGTCGTTATGGTGCTATAAGGAAAACCTTGCATTGAGCACAACTACACAAGCACTCATCAGAAGGATCAAGTGACAGAGAGTTTAAAGCAAGTGCGAGCAAATGCATCAAATTAGCACTGTTCTTGAAAAGGAGAATGGGAAGCACAAATTTTGGGCGCATTTATACTAGTCAGAATTCCTTTGTCCCCTTGCAGAAAGAAGATGCTTGTTAATTCTCATCTTTATGAGCAATAATTTTGGATGAAATCTCAAATATCTTTTTTCAGGAATAATAATGTATATCTGGCCCAACTTTTCACAGCCAAGAACAGTAAGAGGTAGCTCAAAATTCATTTCTCATTGGAAAAACTGGAAAGGGGAGGTTTACAGTCCGTTTACATTCAAAGACACCGACTGATTCTTCGCCCCTCCCAGCCCTGCTAGATTACACTAGCGGCAGAACAAAACTTTGTCACATATTCTGACCTATTGGCCGATTACCGAGTCCTATCCCAGCCGTCCTTTAAAGATCAGACGGTCTAGATAAGTACCTCGTTATTTTCGACTCTTGATCACACTCTATAGTCCGTACCCATGCACGTAAGTACATGCATGTGCATATATACTACGTAGCTCTTTAATTTAGGCACCAGCTGCAATTAGATAGTTTGATGCATGCTAGTTGCAAAATTGGTATATAATAAACCCAACAAAATTGAGGGTGTTTGTGAGTGGTTATATCGCGTCGTCGATGGATGGATGGACGGATGGTTAGGATGATCTTGCTCACGGCGAGGTCGGAGAAGAGGCTCTCCACTGTGTGGCTCATCGAGCACTGGCTCGTAGTGAATATCACCACCGCCTTCTCCGTCGACAGCTTCGCCAACCTGTCCGCCATCGCCGCGTCTTCTTAATTGGTGTCGAATAAATGGATCGATGTAGCTCGTGAGCTAGAGAATTAGGAAGATATGGGTGTAGCTTGTGTTTTGTTGATGACTTAAAGTGTTTGTGTGGTTTGCGAACTGCAGGGTGTGAGGCCCTTTTATAGTGTTCATCCTATAAAGATGAGGAGAATAGTGCGTGTTTGAGAGAGAGAGAGAGAGAGAGAGAGAGAGAGAACATAAGAATCTTGGACATGTGGATAGCACGCTCAAAACGAGCAGTGGTATTCCACTTGGCTTCTTTTGTCATTTACAATAAGGGACTTTTTAAAACTAGTTATTTGAATAAGTTATTTCTTTCTTTATGTTATATAATTTCGATGTCGGTGGGTCGAGTTGTTAACTACTCGCACAAATGGCACCATGGGTGGGTCTTGCACTCATGCTGCCTTGGTAACAGCCCTATCCTTCATTATTACATGATCAATCTTCAATGGAAAATATGTATAGTCATTCATATACAGGCATAGTTCTTCACGCATGAATGATCTAAAAAAAAGTTCTCCATGCATGAATGGCTCCATGCCCATTTGATAAAGTTGCTAGCAGATCTGCATAGTAGATAACGTTTAAACAACTTTGAATGGGGCCTAGCAAGATATGTGGGGAATATTGGGATATTTGTTATGCCTACCACTGCAAAAAATTATGGATTCGATCCCACAGTTATGATAAGGTTTGAATCTACCTCTTCTTTTTCAAGACCAGGGCCACATACGCAAGCATTGGATGCTGATGTTTGCGCCAATGTCTTTTTTTTTTTCTTTTCTTCTGTGTGTAAGTGTCAATGGTTACTTCAGCATATATACTGCCGAATGCCCTCCCATTTGTAACTTTTTGTAACTTACGATGCCGGAACAACTTTTCAACTCAAAAAAATGAACTAAAAAAATTGAGCAAATACAAATTTACTTGTCGGCCGGTTTCACAACACCGACACTGATGTATTGGCAACTCAAACTGAATGCTCAAAGAGTTGTGTGTCTGCGTCAATTTATATTTCCAGTATACAAATAATGGAGGATATATAGCTCTGCATTCATTTTTGTTTGTATGCAAAGTATCATCAAAAGTAGTGTGGCTTTCCAAAGTTGGACTCTCAATGCGTGTTTAGGTCTTGCATTTTTTTTGTTTACTTGCGACAGATCTATTTGAACTTTAGCCATCAAAGGGATGCCATACAATTTCATAGCGTATCTAACAAACAAATCCTATGCAAAGCATATTACACAGGCCATGCAAGTGACAGTAAAGAGATCGCATCTGCATGCTATACAGTGTAAATGGATACATTATAATTTATAAGCATCCATATTTCATATGATTAACAAAATGTGACAACTTAGAACTCGCGACGATGATCACCGATAATGATATCAATTGAGAAGCTGACACACATCGAGCTGATTGTAAACTTATTTAGCATGAGAACAATTGGATATATGTACCACTTTCCCATCGTACCTGTGATAAACGAGTCATCTCATGCACAAACATTGAATCATTCTAGATTCTGCAGGAAGAAAAAAGAAAAGAAAAACGCATAGAAAAGTCAAAACGAAAGTGATTCCACATATGGAGAACGAGACCCATCTAGCTACCAAACAGAAATAGAGCTCGCATAGCTCACAATGTGGCACACAACAAACCACACCTTTTGTTTGGTTCGCTCTCATCTATAAATCCTGCTATACATGGTTTGAGAATCTAGGAAACTAAAGCCATTGATGCAAATTAGAAAGATAAAAGCAGTCACCAAGTGGCTAGAGGCATCTCTCTCTCTCTCTCTCTCTCTCTTACCTCGCTAGGGGTAGAGAGCATATAGCAGAATCAGTTCATATGTGTGATGCCGCGATCCGAGGCCGATTGAAATATGTATATTATATGCACACACGCTTGTCGATCTCCTTTGATCTATCTGTCACTCACTAAATCTATCCGGTTACAAGTTGCATATATATCCGTGTGTCTGTGTATGCAACTTTTATTCTTTTTTCTAGTACATATCTAAAACCTGCATATATCACACATGAGAAGGTTAATTGCAATGTTATTATTTAGCAACATATATAAATTTTTGAGAAGTTTTACGATGTCCTATACCAATGATATAATACCACTAGTATCCCAAAAGGTACTGTTGTCATTTTAGACGGACTCCAACAACTTCCGCTGAGGAGACTAAAAAATGTTGATCTCCAACGGACTCCTAAATCCAAAAAATTCTGGCCGTATTGCTGCGCTCCGGCCGCCGGCTCGCGTGCTCACCCGGCCGCCACCTCGCTCGCCTGACCGCCGTCGCGCGTGTCCCCGCCGCCGCCTCGCGCAGGCCGACCCGACCCCTACTGCTTCGCGTAGATCCGCGTGCCCCGCTTCGCTTGGAGAGACCAGCCTGCTCTGTCAAGACTCCTGAGCTCGCAGGACCGTCACAGATAAAATATGATGCCCAAACGAGATGACAGTCTTATCTCTTGTTGTCCCGTTCGCCATGGCCAGAGCAAAAAAAATCCCCAAGTCCCATCTCACTACGTCAAAAATCGAGAAGGTAACAGGGCTGGATCGTTCTAGGACTCGTCGAGCAAGTAGCATTCTTATTCGAAAAATTCTCCTCGAACAGGCAACCTTCGGCGAGACCAGCGGATGATGGGGGCAGCGATGCGGCAACCTCGGCGGCCGGCGTCCGGTGCCGTGGGTGGGGGCATGGCGCCGCCGCCGCGAGCGCTCGTCAGGGACGGAGATCAGGCGCAGGGGTACCGGGCAGGAAAGATTCGGCCTTAACAATTACAAGTTTGTCATACCTAAAATGCCCTAGTATTATGAAAAATACTAGTGGTATTAGTGGTGGTAGATGAAACAATCTGAACCGTCAGATCAGAAATACCACTAGATACCAGTGGTATTATATCACTTGTATAGGGCACCGTAAAACTCTTCAAATTTTAATGCCCAATGGAGGAACTGTGGCCCAAATATAATAGATTCTTATGTATATTTTCTTCACACCATGGAGTTATCAGTTTTCTGATAATCATATATTCATGTTGATTTGACTATGATTTAATTAATGTTGTATTCTGAATTGATGTCAAACGGTTAACATGGCCCATGGCTCATCATGCTTATGAGATTCTTACTTAGTGGGCATATTAATTATTAACTTTGGTCCAACATAACAGAGTGATCTTGCTTTTGCACTTTAGCTCCATTTGTGGCAAGTACTTTAAACCTTCTACTATGTGATTAGAATAACCAAAACCAGGGAATAAAACAATATATTCAGCTATCTGCATTCATTAACTAATGATTTGAAGGTTTAGAATCAAGAATTACATAAGTATTGCTTGTCTACTCTTTATTCTTTCCTTATTACCTTTTTCTTCAGAATAATACTTTTGTGAATTTAGTCTGTTCCAGTTGACTTGGATAAATACATGGGCGCTTTACATAACATGTACACACATATCGTTATACCATTCAAATTTAGGTGGCATATCTGGCTATTGGAAAAGGAAGAATTATATTGCTTATCTCTTTTTAATGAAAAATTTCTTAGATGTTATTTTTCAATTAAAACTGTGTTCAATGTTTTATTTGCATCGCAAAAAAATGTACTTGTCGATGAAACACATGCATTTATTGGAGGTTAAGGTTATTTGATGTAGAGCCATTCTCACTTAATTTGTGTGAAAACTTGAATCCATTATTTACATATGTTGTCATTTAAGTTCTAGCCAGTCCTCAAACAACTCACTGAGTGTGAGTTTGATGTCAGTTTTTTTTAACATAAATCTTTAGTAAACAAATAAGTGAACTATATGTTCCAATGCACCTGATTTGCATAATAAATAAATATATATTTCAATGCATCTGAAAAATAACAATTGTACCTTGGCAATTTCATTGTCGTGCAAGGACATAAAGTGCATTCTCTTGCAAATTAATCATGGAAAACAGCGTTCCAACCATATCTGATATATATGTAAATCGTCAAGCAATCAATGCATATATCACCTGGACTCCATTTTGCGAGAGTGGTTCCATGCTAATAATCATCAAATCCTGCTCGGTTTTGGTTCATTTTTCATTCCATCAACACACTAAATAAAGGGCTTAAGAATTAAAAATGCACAAATATATCGTTAGAACAGACGTGTTCAGTCACAAGAGTCATCCTCGATTACCATTGGAGATTGAACGTGAGCGAGGCATATATTCAACATATCATGTACTCCATCATAAGATGCAAGGGCTAAAGATGTCGTTACACTGACCTGAAAGACCAAATGCACCAACAGAGATGATAATAGAAGATTTACTCATATGGTAAACTCTCATACATGTAAATTCATTAGCCCGTGGAACTGAAGACAGAACAGTGCATGCATGCACGTACTGCTAGTGATCAGCCTTATTTCTGTCAAAACTCTGAAGAACAGAACTGGAAAAACCTGCCCTCTTGACACACACACACACACTAGCCCTTCTTACCCTTTTTTATTTTATCGCAGATGCATGCAAGGACGACTGATCCATGCACGCACGCATTACATACTTACGTATACGTTTCTTCACAGCCAGAGCGCGCCGGCGTTCTTGAGCATTGGCACGAGCTCGCCGGCGAGGTGGAGCGACATGACCCTTTTGGTGCCGCCGGCGAGCCGGCCTCCGACGAAGAGTGCCGGCACGGCGGGGCCCCCGCC
>LAPY01003358.1:3024-13255 GCA_000970635.1 Eragrostis tef | reverse complement strand
CATATGAGCCTAAAATGATTTTTATGTACGTCTTTGAATCTTTTAAGGTACACATAGTTCAATTTGGAGTTACTTTTGGTAAGCACATAAAAAATCATTTAAACTATAGAAAATTGCAATTCAATTAAAAAATTAGCAAAACTCCTATGAAAAATACATATGGAGTCTACTTAATGTAAAAGAATATGTTAGGGTAGATAAGATATGTTTTTTCTCAAATTACTTCACAAAGGTGCCTGAACTTTGTAGAGAAAAACAAAATTGTGCAGGGCTGTTATTGGGCTGGATCCACCAAAAGTCCCCTTCCCTCTGGCCCATAATCGTAGGCCGAAACTTTTTTGTCCATCCATTTCCGATCTAACGGTCTGGATTGCAACCTCAAGCTATATAATCGTGGCCGAAACCCTAATATCTCACTTCTCTCGCTCCCCCTCCTCAGACTTCTCAATGCAGCCGCTCCTTTCCTCGTTCTCTCCACAATCCCTGCCCTCTTCCTCTCCCGCCTCTTCGAGTAGCCAAGCAGTGGCCTTTTTCGAGGTCCTGGCAACAGCCTTCTCCGAGCATCCAAGCATGAAAGGTGTCAACCTTCCCCTAGATCTAGGCGGCATCGTGGCTTTCCCCAAGTTCGTCGCTGAGGAAGGTTTCAACCACATCTGGCACAACTTGGCCTGGAGGCGGCGTGATCGCAGGTATGGATAGCACGGTGTTGTGCCCTCGTTCAATGGCAAAATGTGGTGGCGTGGTTGGTCGTCCTCAATGCACTTGCTGGTCTTCTCCACGCGTCGGCGACCGCACAAGGTGCCATCTAACCATCAATCCCTCTGCCCCGACTCCCCTTCGACCAATTGCACGACATTTTGAAGGTACAGCAAAGGTGAGGCACCTGCACCTATCCCAATCACCATTTCTTAATTGGAATTCGGAGTAGGATTACTATTTTCCTTTAATTGGAGTTACATAGTATAGGAGGGTAATCAGGGGCCGAGCCAGAATCTTGGTTGCCGATGTCACTCACTAACGTATTCCGCTAGTCAATGGGGTCATGTTCTAGTTCGCAGCAATGTTATAGTACTTTTTTGCAAGGTCATCGAGGTCAGCTGACCCCGATAGATGAATGTAGCTTCGTAATAACATCCAGTGTCGTTGTGATCGATGCATATTACTGTTGCGAATGACAATTATTGATGCCATTGTGAACCAATTACCCAAAGTATATGAAGAGGATCAGCCATCAGTGCCAGCACAAGCCATCGATCCATGATGGCACTGGATGAACCAGCGCTAGCATTCGTCTACACTGGTATAGGTGGGAGAGTGTCTGGTCTCCTGGCAGCCACCATCACCTGCCATTGAAGAATGGTGTTGTGGAAGAAATCCGACAACCATCATTACCTTCTCTTACTGTAAGCTCATTGCCAATCGCAGCCATCATGAAGTAGATGGCAAAGAGCACGTCCTCTACCAACCCTTATCTCCGCGCACCCCACTACGAGTCATCCTTGACAGCCCTCCGCGGGTGGGCTAGGCCAAAATGATGGCCAGAGTGAGATCTGATGTATTGCACAACCTAGGCCTATTAGCAGAGGATGCTCGAGGTGGTAGAGGTAGGAGCCAGCGCTAAGGATGTTGTTAGAGATGAGGTGCAAAGGATACCGAATTAAGCATGCGCCGCCGCAGATGGTGATTCGGAGGAGCACGGGCATGTTGTGGATCAGGAGCAGCGCGATAGGCTGCCCGAAGAGGCCCAACATGGCATATCCCTGCAAGTTCAGCTCTGACGTTATCGGGTACATCCCGGTGGGAACAAGAACAATCATCCCACGACCTGCAGGGATCCGCTGTAACTCAAAGAGAGACCATAAAACGTCACATGCAAAATTAGTAGATTACCTACGTAACCATTCTAATGCCTACCGAATCATTCTTATGGCCTAGGTTTGAGAGCACCCCTTATCACACACGTATCAACATTCGAAAGTTGATAAGAAATGCTAACGGGCCCAAACTATTTGGTGGCGTACTGGGAAACACATGTGCTTCACATGTCTGCCACCCAACAAAAATCAGATCACAACTATGCTGATCCTAAGAACAAATGTTTCAGCCATGCTAGATCTAACAACCTACCAAAAATTTGGTGCAGGAGATTCCTTGGACAACTTAATAGCATTAGGTCTGGAGACGTACTCTTAACAAGAAAAACCATGTGTTTGAATGCAGTAGACTGGAACAAGAATTGGACTACGTCAGTGATAACTCAATCATTGAGAAAGTTATTAAACATTCAGCTGGAGCAATCTCTAAAGTACACGAACATTCATTGGCTAGATAGAGAAGTTCTACGCTACGACTAGCCTTCATTTGGGTCGCTGGATGAGGCGTCGAAACATGTTTGGAGGAGAATACCCTTGGGTGGGAGGGGGGGGGGCAATATTCTATGTACTGCAGAAAGCAACGTTGATTTTTAACCCGATGGCGTTGTCTTTACTAACTTTATTTACAATGGCAGATGGATACCACAATGCTTCACCTCTAACAAAAGTTAATGCATGCATGTAAATCTAAAAACACCTCCACATTAGGGATACCAGTTATGGTTTTGTATATATGTTTAAGAGGAATATATTACATTCTATTATGGTGATATTTATAGTTAACTTCTGAACATACACCCACATTGCCTTGAACAGGTAACTCAATGTATCAGAAGCTAGTGAAAAGGGCTCCACTAGTAGTGTTGAAAAAGGTAGTGGATATTCAGATGGCAAATGTAGTGTCATTGTATTTATGTGTATAGTTATTTTTATTCTTGTGCTAAATATACCAAATACCCACCATCGATTTTATGCAGTGATAGTGCACTTGTCAGAATGCACAATTATTAGTGATTAGAACTTCTTTCTTTTAGGAAACTAGAAAATATATAGATGCCTCAAAGACAAAATATATAACTTGGATAATATCCCTTCACGCTACTAGATTTAGACAGACTTGTCTTTTATAGACATTGCAATCAATATATGTTTCTTCTGTCATATCTTCATCGATGACTAGCTTTTGAATAGTTACAATCTTTTATAGTAGGCAAAAGAGGCACACTTTAATGAGGGTCTGCACAAGAACTACAATTTCATCATGTCTTCAGTTTTGAATGCAAAAATTAATAATTTTATTAGTACACTGAATGAGTGTAAAAAAAAGCTGCAAGGTGCATGCATACCCCCATCGTTCGCATTCCAGGGCCAGAGGAGTTGCATCACCAGACCCTCCCTAACTCTAGATTTACGACCAGGGTTGTTATATACTGATCGGCCTCCCTCTCAATCAGCAGCAGGAAAGGCTCATGATTGTAACATAAGACCATTGTTGGATTCATCACATGATTTAATTTATCTTGTTTCATGACCGGATAGAAACATAATTAACAATTAATGCATTCAATTTCTAGTGACAAGACCATGGACAAGGTAAGAGTGGACTATCAGAGAGTATCGATACATGAGACATGATCATCAGAAGGAAACAATAAATATATATCATCATAATACAATATTGTATATTCCTCATAAACATGCAATACTATAAATGGTATGGCTAACGTGGAGGTGTTTTTAATTTTACATGCATCAAATTGAAATTTGATGGAAGTGAAGCATTGTAGTATCAAGGCGTCATAGTAAGGTTAATGAAGACAAGCCATGGTGTTAAAATTACGTGTCTTTCGCACTACAGAGAATATTGTTTCCCCCCTTCAAATTTCCTTTTTATTTAACCCCATCTCCTAGCCACCTCCCTTTCAGAGTTCCTTGCAAAATCGTAGGCTATTCTCTTCCAAACATGTCTCAAAGGGGCTCCTCATCCAGCGACCGAAGCAAAGTAAAGTAGCATAGATATTCTCAATCTAGCCAATAATTGTTTGTGTGTTTTAGATATTCCTCCAGCTGAATATGTTTAACTTTGAATGATTGAGTTATCACTTAGTCCAATTCTTGTTCGTATATATGTCTGCTGAATTCAAACACAAGGTTTTTCTTGTTAAGAGTCTCAAGATTTAATGCTGTTAAGTTGTCCACGAAATCCTCTCCACCAATTTTTCGGTAGATTGTTAGATCTAGCATGCTTGAAACGTTTGTTTCTAGGATCTGCATAGTTGTGATCTTATATTTTCGGGGGACGCAGAGACGTGAGGTTCCATGCCCGTATATGCCACCGAATATTTTGGGAACCATTAGCATTTCTTATCCACTTCTGAATGTTGACACATGTGTGATAACATGTGTTTTCAAACATAGAACCTTAGTATGATTCCCTAGGCGTTTGAGTGGCACAGCGTTCGATTGGAATCAAAATCCATGGATTAAGGCTATGAGGGAGTTTTATATGATATAGTATACCTCTTCTGTTCCAGATCGAAAACTATATATTATCCAGTTACCTTGGCAGCTTGGCTCCACCTATATGTAATTCGATGTATATTCCAGTTACCTCAAACTGTTTTCTTTGGACGTGTGTTTTTACTGTCTTCTATTTGCCTTCCATCATTTATTCCCACAAAATCATCATTGTTGAAATATGAAAAGAAAAGGGGGGACAAAAAGGAAGAATAGAGAATTCCATAGTCGACAGAACGTTCTTGTGTCAGTACTAATTCAGGTTCACTCATTCTGAAGTAAGCTTTTAAGTTTGTCGCTTATGTGTGCCAACACCCCATCAACTCCTCGGTGTTTCGTTCACGATTTGGATCCCTTTACATGTCTTGTCAAATGAGCTGCTATGACGATGCGATGAGCTAAACTAATAGGTGCTCTCAACAACAGCAATGAGGATCAAGCTTGTGTGTCCTACTGTCCGCTCCAGTCAAAATCCTGTTAGGACACTTACAGGATCACTAGCTTCATGTTGGATCACTCTGTGTAGCTCTTAATCATCAGAGACCCGTTGTGCATAGTTCTTCCCAGTGTTGAGAATAGGATGAATAGACTAGATCATAAAAGAGAGCTGTCAATTCTTAGGTTAATTTCTCATCAGATGTGCTCTCCTTTCATACCTATTCCACACCAGGGGAACAGACACCTTGTAGGTCGGTTTGCACCCACTGATCATGGTGAAAACCAACAAAATCTCAAATGGTTTTGACTTTCTTCAAAACCAGTGAAAACCAGTTCATAGTTTTAATTTAATTCAAAACCATGGTTTTCCATCTTTAATTCTGTGGGCTTTTCAATTCTGATTCCTTTTATTGTTTTACCACAGATCAATATTTCCAACAAATCCTTCTCCTTCAATCCATAAAGGAACAGGGGCACAGACGTCCAAAACGTCAAAAAGAGATACAAACCAAATGCGGTTCTAACGAGTACTAATGTATTAGCTTATCTGAGTTAACAATAACAAGCTGCCAGACATGTTCGGCGTCAGTATTGGTTTGCTATGGCCCTTACTCAGTTTCTGCAGCACAAATCACTCTCGTCTATAGTCAGAGATCAGATTCCTGCAGTTTTCAGGACGTTGTCATCAGCAGCACCTGTGCGTTTTGCTTTCTGAATAATACCGGTCACGTTTCTCTGACCACGAATGTTTTTGTGAGCGATAATAGGTTCAGAAGTAATTTCTTTTCTAGAGCAGATCGATCTGGGACCGTGAGGCAAGGTTACAGGCTTTGACACACAGTTGGATCCGTCATCTCAACAGTTTCATCTTCAGTCTTCACTGCACAACAATGCAAATTTATCTTTATTTACTAAACTACACAGTCTGGCCTAAAAGAGGATAAAACACCGGCATTTGTCAAGGAGTTCAACAGGAGAAAATGCAGAGATCCAACAATTTCCATAGCTCCTTCCAAAAAATAAACAATTTCCAGAGCTCCAAAAATTCAGGTTGAAATCGAACAGGCTTCTGCCATGGCCAATTTCTAGAGCTCCTTCACGGTGCGGCAACGGGGGCGGAGACAAGCCCCGACGGAGGCCGAGGCACTTACGATAATGCGCTGTGCGTCGTGCCTCCTCTGGCCCAGTTCACGGACCGAGTGAGAAGGCCGGCGGGTTCACCCCCGCTGAATCTTCTTCGCCGAAACTGTACAAACAGGGTTAGAGGTTAATAGTTGGCAAAATACTTGGTTTTACAATGGATCCTTTCTGTTTTTTTATTGTTGGCATCTGTTAGTTAAAAGAACAGATGAAGTAAAACTCAAGATTTTCTCCTCTAATAACAAGGGCCATAAATATAGAAAACAACTAATTCATGTTCCATCTATGTAGGGATGAAAGCAAAAACGGCATATTTATTGGATAACCGAGGCTCGTTTCTGACTTCTTCCGATTGCAGTATTTAGAAATGATATACCGAAAAAATGAGAACAAAAGTGGAAGTATTTGGTGAAAAAAAATGAAAACAATTACAGACTTTACCAATCGTTTCCGACAATTCTCGATTTAGGCCGGAAATTAACATTGATATTTTACCTTTTTATATAAGTCTAGCCCACAAATTATATAATATATTCCAAATTGAAATATGAAAGAATCAAGAGTGGTCTAAATGTAATCTTAGCATACCCTTTGGCGTGCCAAAAAAGATCGGCATCACCCAGAAAGCCGAAATCAAGGCTCCTTGCTATCACAACTGCGATTTGTGTTACCAATATTTAATATAGATTTCCGATCAATACCGCATATTTCTGTCATGGTAATTCCATTTTGATATTTCCGTAATACCGATACTGTATTTGTTTCCGCTAGCACCGTTATTAATTTCGCACCGATAAAAAATATGAAACTAAAAATAATTTAGGCTTCTTCCGACCGTATTCTGACTGCTCTCATCCCTACATCTATGTGCTTCTGTGCTGCCATGAACATAGAGAACAATTAGTTATGTTGGAACGTTTCCTGGTTGATTTGGATGTCTCGAGTCTTCAAAACTCTAGTCCACAGGATTGAACTCTCTAGTGGATTAAAAGCAGTTTCAACGACAATTACAAACCAACCTGTATATGCGATAAGAACGATACTAATGCACGCGACAAAGCGTCATTCTTGTTTCTGGAGTAACATTGGTGAGTGCCTGGATTATATTCAGGGTCGATGTGCAGGAGCCAACGATAGAGGTGAGGTTCAGAGACCTCACCGTGGAGGTTGAGTGCGGGGTGTGTTAGAACACTTACAGGATCACTAGCTTCATGTTGGATCACTCTGTGTAGCTCTTAATCATCAGAGACCCGTTGTGCATAGTTCTTCCCAGTGTTGAGAATAGGATGAATAGACTAGATCATAAAAGAGAGCTGTCAATTCTTAGGTTAATTTCTCATCAGATGTGCTCTCCTTTCATACCTATTCCACACCAGGGGAACAGACACCTTGTAGGTCGGTTTGCACCCACTGATCATGGTGAAAACCAACAAAATCTCAAATGGTTTTGACTTTCTTCAAAACCAGTGAAAACCAGTTCATAGTTTTAATTTAATTCAAAACCATGGTTTTCCATCTTTAATTCTGTGGGCTTTTCAATTCTGATTCCTTTTATTGTTTTACCACAGATCAATATTTCTAACATTCTCCCCCTTGATCGTAAGGTTAAAACATTAAAAGCTTATTTATCAATAAAATGGCATGCAAAGACAATAGGTTCACAAAGGTCACTAAATGTACCAATCGAACACAATCGCTATTGTAAACCATCTCATATCAAAATAATCTTCTTTAACTTTAGGAGCTCCATAAAAATTTAAACATTAATAGTCCACTTTTTGATAAATGGTTCACCAAATCAATAAATTATAATAGTCAATTAAGTCCTATTGAATCTATTGACTATGGTTCCCAATACATCTCAAAATGAACTTTCTTAGTCTTATGGGGAGACGATGTCATAACAGTTCCACTTATTCCAAGATCATCAGGCTTTTCTACCACAACTCAAAGCTAGCATCATACTGGGTGGTAAGACCTGAGGGGATTCCCCGATATAAACTTTAGTTTCATACTTTAGACTTATCGTTTGATCTTGGATCCTATCCTTTCACAACATGGTACAGATGTCAAAGTGTTTGACAAAAAACCACTTGACTAGTTGTTACTTGAATAGAATACTACAACTTGATCGTCACAGTATAAAGTGAGTGGCTTTTAATATTTACCACTCTTTATTCTGGGATAAAATTCATTTGCCATATTGCCTGTCCAATGGCCTTATATCATGCTACACATACTTCCTGCACTGTGGACAATGCAGTAACAATTATTTGGAGCATTCCCACAAAATTGCTCCTTTTGTGAGTGTGAAAATATAATGTGGATCATTAATATAAACACATCTCACAAAAACAATATCTGAATATTCTACAAAATCGAGAATATCAGATTTCTTATATGTAGCATGAGAACTTTATTGCTTTGCATATAATGCAAAAGCTTGCTCAATCGGCACTTAACCAAAATCCAAAATTGGATTGACATCTGTCAAGCATCCCAGTCATATTGCTATGTCAGGGCAATTGCTCATGTGTACAAACATTATATTTTCCAAGTGCAAGAGCATATGGAACATTATTTCATTTGTGCACGCTTTCATTTATTCTTTGGACATTAATATGTCTCTAACTTATTGCCCTCGACCTTAAGAACAGGCAAGGCTCTAAACTTTAAGCATATTGTACTTCACCAATATCCTTTTTCATATAACCCCAAAGATCTTATTGGATTTCTTTAACATCAAAGATGGAGGAGAGAACATTTTTAGTTTCCAGTAGCACATACATATTGCTGCTGGCATAAGATTTCTCATCAACTTACTCTCTCTGAATTTAGCATTCATTTGTCCAGCTTATTTCTTTTGAAATAACATTAGATTGATGCCTGTCTTTAAAACATAAACAGAATTGTAAAATTTGCATCTCAAATATTCTACCATTTGAGAAAACATAATTTCCATAATGTGCTACAAGCATCATAATCATTTTGAATGAATCCTTTTATGGAAACAGACAAATATAAATGTCTTTCCTTTATATGAAGTCACTTTCTATGAGTTTACTTTAAATATTATCTTTGGAGTCACTTACGTCTCGTAGATCCATGGATGGTCTACTGTTTAGGCTCCTTTGATAATTCCTTAATACTCATAGAATTCATTTCTTCTTTCATGACATAAGTCATTTAGAAGCATATAATTACTTATGACTTCCATAAATAAGATTGAAACAAAATCCAATATCAACTTATTCATATTTTCATGAATATTAAACAACATATTCTGGACTTGCCATAATAGCCATAAATGGCAACATAAAGTCCTGGGGTTAAGACTGTTCACGTTTTGGATTGAAAACTTTAGCTTCAACAACCCAAAATAAATTGAGGGCAAATATTTCTCCCAATACATAATTCATAAAACAACAATTTACTGGGAGTCTCATGAATATGACAAAATGTCATAAAAAAAATTTCAATCCATGAACACATTAATAAGGTGGAGTGACTCAACATCTTTTGTACCACAAACATAATTATGCCAAGTCATTCTATTTTGCTGAACATTCATTGGTGTAGAGCAACAAACATTTATGCCATCTTCCTGTAAAAACTTAGGAAAAACATTGAAAAAAAAACATTCCATGAATGAAGGCTATAAGAAACTCTTCACCATAATGCTGATCATTTGATCACACTTTCTTACATTTATTTCAGCCATAAATATCTTTAAATATAGTATCTCATAAATGAGAGCATTTGGTAGCATCGTAATTGCTCTACTTATAGTTTTCTTGGAATGCAACAAATATTTATTGAGACTTTTATTTATTCTCCCCCTCAAAATATGGCTTTGATAATAGTGCCATGATTTCGACAAAGTCTCAACTTTATTTATGATGTATAGATATTGGCATTCTTGTGGAAATAAGATAAAAATTGTCTTGTCTTAAAAACAAGAGAAAACTTTATAGATATTGTATATAATCATACTTCTCTTATTTACAAAAACACATTAATAGCCATCATTATTCAATCATGATGTAGAAACTAAGCATCTTTTCATGAATAATATACATCATAAGTTGAAGTTCATGACTGAAATGTTAGTGTGAAAACACTAACTCATTAAATTCGACTTCAACCACATTTGTAACTTTACATTATTCTTTGCTCTCTTTTATATGTCCTCATAATAATGTATTCTTGTAATATGAAAAACATTCTTTTATTCTTCCAATCCTCGTATAACTTCGTATAAT
>LAPY01003356.1:2937-22411 GCA_000970635.1 Eragrostis tef | reverse complement strand
GCCAAGAGTCTGGTGACAAAGGTCTGTGAGCTGTAGCTTTCTTTCTTATGCCACATAACATCACCGAGTGAAAGCAACTAATAACTGAATATTAATATTTCTATTCAACTTCACAAGATTTTGCCTGAAGGTTATCTATGACTGGTATTGCATGCATTTTCTTTCGGCTCTAGCCTGCCTTTTCCTGCATATACAAGCGATGTGGATGTGTAGTTAATTTTTTGATTTTGTGAGCAACTGAGCATCTCCTTTTTGCTGCTAGCTTAAAATTTCTGTTATATCCACTCTGAAATAGGTGGAAGCAAACATCCAACACCATTTACAGATCCACAGAATTGGAATTGTGCAATCAACTGCAGCGTTGACTGAACTAGCCCACTCAGCCCTTTGTCCATTTTTTTCCATGGATCTTGCCAGAGGTACTCAGGTCTAATATCACATGTTCATCTAATTATTAGCATGCATTAATATATGACTTCTTTTGATTCATATCGAACCATGCATTATTACTTGAGAGTGGTGGTAAAATCTTTTAACAAGTCATTTGTTACATGTGGGAAAAAAAATCATCTGGACTGGCATACCTGCGAGATATGGAAAATCTTAATATCTATGTATGTCACAGTGGTGGTAAAATCTTTTAACAAGTCATTTGTTACATGTGGGAAAAAAAATCATCTGGACTGGCATACCTGCGAGATATGGAAAATCTTGATATCTATGTAATGTCACCTTCATGCAGTCTTTGAATCCCATTTGCAGTAACATTTTATTTTACTTGATGTGCAGCTGACGACATCATTCTATCACCACCTGGTTGCTTGGAGAGGGGTTATAGTTTTATCTTTCACTTTATATTGGATGCCATTCTACCAGCAGATACTTTTCATTTTCTATCCACACTGTTGCCGGGAGAACCAGGGGTAAGTAAATAGAATTAACTATCTTTGATGAGCTGATAAACTAATTAGAATGGTATATTTGAAGTACTATTTTAAAAATCATTATTATCCGTCTTTTGTGCCTTTTGTATGAATCTTAGTTATGTTATTAGAACAATATCTGCTGGTTATCTTTGCAATGTCACATGATAATATGTAGCTCTTAGACATCTCAGCCATCCCAGGTCCTTGTCTGGCCAACAGTTTGACAACACGATTTAATGAACTAAATAAATTAGACAACAGGCGGTCAGGCACTTCTAGACAAGTCACCCTCAAATGAAACATCATCCCCAGCAGCTGGCGTGGACAAAATAAAACTGAATTTTGCTTAAAGAGAATAGTATCAAATATACCTATCCCAGCATCTCCTTTCTCAACTGTATCTCACCGGTTGATGTCCATATATACCATTATCATTGCACTGTATAAACATATATATCTTCCTCTCAGATAAATATGGTCCCTCACCTTTGGAAGGTTGATATTATTATGGATGCTAGGTAACGAATCCTTCGGAAGAAAAGGACGTTGTCGAAATTACATACTATGTCCATATTGGACTTGATTTTACTGCAAGGTAAGCCTTATGGATCAGATCCATTTTCATACTTTTTTTAGGACTGAAAAAGATAAACCAACCGTGAGCGGCAATTTCTTTAATGAGGATGTGCCATGCAATTCCACCTGGAACCGCACCTTCGGCATACCAGACCTTAACAACTGAAGAAGAACATTAGAAACAACTTTTTGGGGGCCCACCATGAAACGAGTGTTTTTTCTTATATTCGTTACATTTTAGTATTTTACCACCATGATCTGTTGAAAAGAGGCAACGCATTCAGAAAACCTTTACATTAGCATATTAATTCATCTGTTTGATGCCCTTGATCTTTACTTACAGGGAAAACTTGGTCCTTCTAAGTGTCTCTGGCATTGAAGACATGGTGGAGACCATCGGTTACATTTAGTATCACAGGTATGCAAGTTGTGCTAGCCTTTATGTTAAATATATTTTACGCATAAACAGGAGCCATTTACAAACAGATAGATCCATGAACACTACTTCAATAATTTTTTATCAGTTTTTGCTTGATGATTGCCCTCGGTTCTCTATAGTTTGCACTTTCTTTTTTATTAAAGAAACTTTACACTAAGAATTTGGAAAAAAATGCATTAGTGTATAATCAATGAACTTTCCATATCCTTCTGAGTACAATTTCTTTAGGCAAAACAACAATTTTTACCATTGAGATATATTTGTTCTTAGGTAGTCATTTTAGGTAAAACTTCAATTACTCATCATTATTACTATTGTCCAGTCTTCTGCATTGGTAGAACTTCAATTATTCTTCATTTCTGTTACCCTTTTATAAAAGTTTGTTGGCGGGTAGTGAATTTACTCTAGTTTCGTTGGCTTCAAATATGATGTATTTGTTTATGTGGCTGTGATCATTTGGACAACAAACTCTCTTTACCAATCGCATTTGATTTGCAGGATGGGTTTTGGAAAACTAGTTCTTCACCAATTGCACTGAATTAGTAGTGGGTTTTAAGAAATTCCTATATGAAAAGTCAGACAACATGTTTCAAGGTATGTAATGTTGGCAGCACTCAACTCTCTAGGGAAGAATAGTAGTGCTGCACACCACCACCATTAGAGGCACTTGTCTCTTTTGACCACCACGAACACAAACTGATTACCACCAGGAACTTTGGCTTTGTCGATGGAAGGAAAGGAGCCACTGTGTTGGCGGCAGATGCCTTGATCTCTGCAATGTTATAACAAGGCCAAGATGGTAGAGATAGTGATAGATAACATTACAAAATTTAAACTGTGCAATTCATTACTTCAATGTTGGCCCTTTAGGTGTAATGTTTGCCAAAATTTCTATTTATTCCACAGCCTTCCCACTCCCGGCAGTTCAATTTGCATTTTTGAACTTTAAACTTTGTTTCCTGAGAATTGCAGGTATTGGACATCACAAACACTATTTTTTTTTATAGAAGGTAGATGATGAGGTGTTAGATGAAGCAAGACGGTTTTCCAATAACATCAGCAAGATGTGATAGAAACCCATAAGCACTGTGAACTTTGGCTCTGCCAATCGAAGGAAAGGAGCCATTGCTTTGTATTACAAGGTGCAATCAAACCTGAGTTCAATTAATCTGTATTTTTGAATAGCTAATTGTGTCTTTTATGTTTTGCAATTGAGACTGCTGGAGGGAAGACCATCTGCTGGAATGACCATTCGTTATGTAACTTTACATCTTCTCAGTTTACTTTTGCTTCAGTAATATGCTAATGAGAAAAAAAATAACTGGAAAAGGGTAAGCTTTCTCAATGAGAATTTAAATTGTGTTGAAATTCCATTCGAATCTCATTTAAGATAGTGTTTTCTTCTGCAATCGTGACTTTATAACTAAGATGCATCTAGCCACCTCAGAATTCTAGGACTAGAACCCTTTACTTTTCTATTGCTTATTGCTGATAGCTACTGGTACGTAGTAGATTCATATATCACATGATGTTTGTATAATTACATCAGCATGGAAGTAAAGAGTCTGATTCTCTAAACAAAGATGCAGGTTAGTCTCATACATGCTTTTGTGATGTCATTTGCGTCTAAAAATGATGTTCATTATCTGTTCAAAAACAAATGATGTCCATTGAGCGTTGAATGTTCCTTTTGCAAGTGATGTCATCTGCCGGATGTGGTTCCAATCTATTTCCTGTTATGACATTGTTACAATATGGTTACATGCAGATTTGTTAACCATGATAAATGTCGGTGGAAGGTTGCTTACGTGATCCACGGCCAAGGTTGCTTAAGTGCTTAGCGATATGTCGGCTGAAATATTCAGTTGCCATCATCCATCGATAATATTATTACTTTTGTTGTACATATTTTCATCAAATGTACTATTTCATCCCCTTTGGACATTATGTAGTAAGACCGATACTAAGTGATGTTTGGACAATATGTTCATTAAAATGTTTTTTATGAAATATCTTAAAATAGATAATGTTGTCATAGATGTATATGCTTCCTAAATGATTTAAAATGGGTTGCGTTTATGTAGTAAGACCTATGCTAAGTGACATTTGGACATTATATTTTGTCTATGATATAACATTATCTATTTTAAGAGATTTCATTTAGCTCTATCTATCAAGCATGGACTAACGTTGGAATTTTTGGTAGGGCGTAGTCGGTCAGGCGTTGTTGGTCAGTTGTTGTCAGTCAGGTGTTCTCAACTTGTGTTGTCGAGATCGAGTGTTGTTGATTAGGCATTGTTGACCGAGCGTTGTTGACCAAGTCTTGTCGACCAGGCGTAATTGGTCAGGCGTTGTTGGTCAGGCATTCTCAGTCGAGTGTTGTCAACCAGGCGTTCTCAGTCGAGCATTGTCGACCAGGCATTGTCGGTTAGGCGTTGTCGACCAGGCATTGTCGGTCAAGCGTTGTCGGCCAGGCGTTGTCGGTCGAGCGTTGTCAACCAGGCGTTGTCGGTTAGGCGTTCTCAACTAGGCATTGTCGGTCAAGCATTCTTAACCAGGCATGTTTATTAGGCATTCTCGGCCAGTCGGTTGACCATTGCGACTTGTCAGTTGAGCGTTATCAGCACATTGTCGGTCGAGCGTTGTTTGACCAGTCGTAGAACCAAATACGCATCAACAAAAACGTGTGGTTTATTAATGAAAAACACACGCAGGAGAAGTTAAAGAAAGAAACGATGGCACTCCCCTTCATTTAAAAACGAAAAAAAACAGTAGAAATGGTAGCGGTTTAAAAGGTCGGCAGAAGTTGGTTCTTGCATTATTTATTCGTGAATGAGGAAAGAAAATACGAGACACTCCCCTTCGTTTTTACTTTCAACAAAAGATGGAAAATATAGAATAAGCCACTCTTGCATGAACACTCCACTTCGTTTTTACTTTCAACAAAAGGTTAGTGCTAATGTTGCATTCGAGTACTTCCTGTATAATATACCTGCAAATGTAATACACTTTAGAGCGCAGTACATAACATTGGCAAGTGAAAAACAAAAATGTAACAAGTCAAAAAGTGATTACCTGTGATGGATGACATGCACACAATCCATGTGAGCGATCAAAGGCAGATAGAAAACAATCGTAAATCCAATCACAAATCCATGTCTCCTAAAAAAACAAAAACGATTACATGTTTCTGCTCGTCATATAGCAACAATTTGAAAGGCCATCATGGTTAAGGATATCCCAATCAAATAAATAGAATGTAACAAGCAACCACCCTTGCCTTTTCCTGCAGAGAAATAAATAGACATTAATTTACTACCGCTATCTAACAGATTACACGGAGCACTAAATACCATCTCATAAAATAATTTGTTCATTTCATGTCATAACTAGTCATTCAATTGAAACAGCTTTTATTTGGAGAAAATAAAGCCCTAACAGCCATTATCAAACAACCTGAATGAAATTTAATTCCACACTAGTATGGTGGTAATATGACACTACATCAAGCAAAATCAGATAGATATGTGTATATAGCAGCAAGAAGATAGGTCACAACAGATCATTTACCTTTCTATAAAGGTTCCCCTAACTTTCTATAAGTGATTTTGCTTGATCAACAAGGTGGATTTCCACATGTGCTCAAAGGACAGCAAACAACAACAAACTGCTGATTTCCAAATAGATCACAACAGTGACAACAAAATAAACAAGCTAAGAAATAAAGAAGTTGATTGTTTAAAACAGGATTGGCAGGGAACTGAAAAGAATTTCAAAACTTTCATCAGAAATCATTACCTTGTCTGAAGAAGCACCGTCAGAAGTTGCTTGGCCATTTCCTTTAGATCTCCTCAATCGTTTCTTCTGCAATAGCAGAGAAAAAAGACAGGCACTTAATTTCTGATGACTAGGGATCTAAAACAATCCCAGAAGTCAGAGAGGTGAGTAGGGTATGCACGAAAACAAGACCCATACATCCAGACACACAGTACACCACCCCACATTGACCCATTAACCGAAATATTCTAGGTGCGTGTTATAGAAGGGAAGAATACAGTCATGTTATACCTTGTCATCAGTGAGAACTTGGAAAGAAACCTCCTCCTGAAATTTATAACAACAGCGTGTTACTAGGCCTCTCAGCTTATAAAATTAAAGACAGGGTTAAGCTGATTAACCTTCTTAGTAGTTGCTTTTGAAACATGAATGTCCAGTATTTGACAAAAATGAAGCAACTTCTCTTTGTTAAATTTGTCAAGCTTGTCGTTTATCATGTTCCTGTGTTTTTCCTAATCAATACGGAGACACGGTAAACATGTCTGGCAGCGCAAAAAATCTAATAATACATGCAAGGTTTCCCCCCAAAACTAACAGGTCCAATTGTGCAAATATTACATAAAACTAACTTCCTGATTATATTAGTGCAGAATATGTTGGACAACCACCACTGAAACAATAATGGATCTGTTGTGCATCATTGTAGGCTTCCGTTCCACACGGTAATAAGTGTTAAAGATAAAGGTGATCCACTAGAAAATGGTGTTAAGCATTACAGATAAGTATTACTCACTCCATCCTTGAATTGTCAGGATTTTTTAGCTTGTAGCTAGTGCAAATTGGTTGTCTGAAACGTCAAGAAAAAAAGAAAGGAGGGAGTATTTGTTTAACATAATACAGTACCACGCAGAAAACTTACTTGATTGTCAGTCCAAACAAAACCAGAAAACTGGGATATGTTTCTCTTCAAGAAGTGGACCTGCAGAAAAACATCACAGTTAATGAAGTACATGAACAAAATATAGAAGACATACGAAGACTTGCAGAAGCCTCACATTTGATTTTTTTTTTCCCGTACATAAGAGTATGGAGAGACTGCTCATCAGCCTTTCTCCTTGCTAATTTGAAGGAAACTGGTATGGCATGAACAAGAGTGAAGATGGTCAATTTCAAATTTTGGACTTAACTAACCGAAAAGAAATCCAAAGTAAACTGAAGTATAAGCTAAGAGATAAGAGCAGTTGTTAAATATTTCTACTTATTCGACACAAATTTTCAACAGCCAGTGGGAAAATAGGTGATTGCATTGTGCATATGAATGCATCAAGATGAATAGAACACTCAATATTTAGGATAACGTATCAGTATCTAAGATTCAGACAAACAAGAAGAGCCTACAGTTTACAACAAGATGTTCTATCCAGGTCATTATTTAAAGAAAAATAAAGATGAATTATGCAAAATAGAACAACCACGCAACAACAATTTTCAAACAATTTTGAATCCTAAATAAGGACAGATCATTAAATTTGTTACGGTCAGAGATATCAGATCCTACGGTCAGGTAGAGCATAAAGAAATGCCAAAAGCAAAGAGAGCACAATCCAATACATTTCAAGGGCAAGGATTTACCATTGGGGACGACCTTGAGCTTCGTTCCAGATCCCTACAACACAGAAAGCACCAAAGGCTCAGCTGACGCGAATAAATGGCCCAACTTTTTAGGCATCAACAAACTTTCCAATCTAAAGCATAGATTGAAGCATAGAAACGGGATGTTGTTCGAGTCCTTACAAAAAATGCTATTTTTAGCATTCTAGCACAATAGCCTGGTCGAAAATTCACAGGGTTGCAACGCACGAAACAGAGCAAAGAGGTGAGATTTCCTCGCCCTTCTTCCTCCGGCCACGCTTCTTCTCCGGTAGATGTGGCATCTTCTCCGCCTCCTCCTTCTGTCCTTCGGCCTCGGCCTCCGTCTTGGTCTCGGGCTCGGGGTCCTTGGCGTCGTCGGCCGGAGGCTAGGGTATTAGGCCCGAGCGCCAGCACGGTGGGGAGGTGGAAAAGGGAGCAAAATTTTGAGAGGCCAAGCGGAGTGGATGGGGAAGAAAAGGGAAACTGGGTGGGGGCACGTCGGTGTTCTCTTTGCTCTGCCAGGCGTGATGCTAATAAAGGTCAAAAACTATACTAGCAATGCACCTCTTCAAGTCCGCCAAGCTCGAAACGAACTCCATTTAGCATGAAAATTTTCAATTCTCATTGCAGCACAGGGATCCACTTTCACAAGGCAATAATAACTCTCATATAAAACTATCAGCTAAATCACTCCAATTTTTGGCTTTCAAAGAAAAACAGCAGTTTCATAATAAGACGATCCTGCAGGTAGGAGATTAGACATAACAAGGACGATTCTTCTGTACATACAATTAGAATGATTGTCTCAATTTTCTGACTGCAGGGAGCAATCCTTGATTAGTTTGCAACATGTTGAGATTCAAAGACTTATAAGGGTTAAATAATGAAAAGGGACACCCAATGCAGAAGCATGCATGAAGCCCTCTATGCTGACTTCTCCAAACAAATGAGGGAAACGTTCAAAGAATGCAGCATAAAAGAAGGCAAAAGAATCAAGGAGACTAATGAACAAAAAAAATATAAGTCACAGATAGAAGAAAGAGAGTACAAACTGGCTTCACTCCTGAAAATTCCATTTTAGCCTCAACATTGGGTGCAATGACTTTATAAATTGAGGTATTGCAGGCAATATGGAGCTCGATCAGTTCCAGAATATCTGTAATAAAGTAGGCACACAAACTTATCAATATCACTGCAGACCAATCAAACCCAATATGGATCTGAACCATAAGAATTAAGTGGCACACGTAGTCTTAAAAACGTTAACTAGACTTACAGAATAAAAGAGCCAAAATACAGAAACATATATTGCTTTGTCAATACAGATGTATTGCAACCCAAAAGTCCCACTACAAAAGATAGAGCCTCTTTTTTGCGAGGGAGATAAACTAAACCTTTACATCAGCAACACTAGAAAAGTATATGGCCAAAAAACAATGCAAAGTTTTTGTTGCATATGTGCACCATATTATGCGTCTGATCCTTGCACAAAAGAGATTTTACATATGGCCTTTGTTAGGCCTTTCTTCATTGTGTCTATTTGCTTCACAATAAGCATAAGAAATTCTTTTAGGCTAACTACATGCCTCAAAGTGCTCAAACAAGCTTAGAGTCTTTGCATGGCTAATTTTGATGGATAGACTGATCATCAGAAACATTCTAAAGAGAAAAAACATAAGCTGGAAAACAATGACTACAACTATGTCCTTTGCTCTCTGAACAGAGAAGAGACTGCATACCGCCTTTTCTTTAGCTGCACATCCAGCAAAGCATGCTGGCAGCGTCTGCACATCAACTGGAACTACCATGCAGTACAAATTAAAAATGTTTCCACACTGAAGCTAGTTGGCCAATTCAAACCAATAGGGGTCCCAGAATTCATATTCAATTTCATGAATCCTGTCCTTTAGAAAACTAGCTGATCAAGACAGTAATAAAACAACTCCCTAAACCTTTTTCTACGACATTCATTTAATAAATAAATAAATATCAAAGCAAATCAATCCAACCGTACAAAAAAAATGGCGTCTTCTATACAGAATTAGGAGAGGTATCTTATGGTTTAGTCTTTAGTGTCACATACCTAAAAAACAGCCATTCCTTTTTCTTAAGTATGCTATATCAAGATAGTAAGTGCTTCAGGAACCCCATTACTTAGCCTTCCATCTTACATAAACGTCTACATTGCCACCTGGCCAGTCATAACAGCACCACTCAAGAGTATCAAAATTACTTGTCTTCAAATTATAGTTTACTGAAACATCTTTGCATCAGCACAAATTCCAAGTTAAGAATGACCCAATTAAGCAGCCTGCACATACATGGTCTACGAAGCAGCACGAATTCCAAGTTAAGAATGACCCAATTTAAGCAGCCTGCACATACATAGTCTAATAGCCCAAAAAGCATCCGCAAACAGAGAAGAAATGATAACATAATGTGAAGCAACCATTAACATATTTTTTGCAACAATGTAAATCAGAGATTAAATGTTAGATCCTTTGAGGAACAATGTAACCTCATGAATCTAGAGAAGTTGGATGAGGCCAAAGTTTACATATTTTTTGCAATAATGTAACCTCATGGAACTAAAGAAGTTGGATCCTTTTGGTGGAAGTATGTCCTAAGATTAAATGTTATATTCCGAGGAATAGCGAGGTGAAGATGAGACAGTACTATTTTGGGATGATCTACGGACAGATAGCATAATCGCCGCAAAGTACCCATCGCTACAACATCACGCAAAAATCAGAGAGTCGCAGTCTACGAAGTGGTAAATACAACAGACTTGCCATTTTTTCAATTTACCACTACCTGATCAAGCATAATAGGAATTTGTATCTTTACGACATTTGTTAGAAATGCTACAGCACAACCTAAATATTGATAACAGTTGGATATACATGTGGGGTAACAGTGTACGCATCAAAAAAGCTCTATACCCTGCTACTCCCTCCGTCCCTTAATACAGAGCGTTTTAGAGTTCAAAACTTTTCTCCCAATATAGGGTGTTTTGAGAATAGGGCAAACTTTAAGGTTGGTGGGAGAGTTGGTGGAGGGATGGGTTGAGGTAAAAATGTGGGGTATAGTAATCTTTTGACTATTTTTGTGTTTGAATGCTAGAAAGCCCTATATTTAGGGACGGACGGAGTATTTGCTAGCTACCATGCTGGCTCCTATGGTATGAATCTGGAACTCCAAGTGCATTCGTTTGAAATTTTTCATGTGATTGCTTCAGTTGGATCGACTCAATAAGAGAAACATCTTGGGAAGAAGGAAAAACAGGCAGACAGATGAAACTAAAGACCATATCACTAGGGAACACTAGGGAACTCCCCCACAGTTCGCGTCAAAAAAATGTAATCCATATCACTTAGTAGAAACTACTCACCCATCAGTTAACTGGACTATACCAGAGTAATCCATTTTCAAAAAGAATCATCTTGTATGTGCATCTTTTTAAGCATGCCCTGCTACAAGAGATTTATGGCGCACTAAGTACAAGATCTGGAAGCATCGTAATAAAAAATTAAGGCAGAGGTGAACACTGGTCCAACAACAACCTTAGCTTAATTAAAAAAAACTTGGCCAGTCCCTTGTCTCTTTGAGCCCGAGAATAAATAGTGACATAAGCATTACAATAAGTATATTAAGCTGCGCATAAATAATATGAAAACAGGTGATGCGGTTTTAACATTATTGAGGCAGTGCTCGAACATAATAATCTTGGAAGTTTTTACCACCCCACCTATATCAGTGTGACACTACTATAAATTCATGGCCTTAGAGCCATCCTCCTGAGATACTTCACAAAGTAACTGCAACCATCCAACGCAACCATGTAGACTAGACAGTCATAAAATATTGTTCCAAACGAGGATAACATCATTTGCTATTTTTGACAAGAAACATGAAATGATATTATACGTGATTATCAAAACTACATAATGAATCAGAATATCATCCCCACGATTCACGCTAATGATGAAGGGAGCAATAAAACTGGGAACAACGCAATCACGCTGATTGTCTTCTTGAAATCGGCAGCAGTAACATACTCACTCCATAGCCAGAAATGCTCATATTTTGGAATGGAGGAAACAAACAACAAAGATCAGCTAAAAGACAACAAACAAAAATACAAAGGATATCAAAAGCTGCAAAGCAGGACTACAAGGTCACAGCACGAAATTGATACGGGAGCATCAATGATGTTCTGAATTCAAAATCTACTATACCACAGCGGTTAGCACAAATGATATACTGATTATACTGCACAAAGATGTAATGACAAAAAAATAAAACCATATTTACCTATGCAACTCAGATATCAAGGAATGTCCCAAAATTTAGAGTTACAGCACTCTAGTTGATGCCCCCACAGAAATTATCCACAGCCAAAAGACGAGATAGCAACCTGCATAACAATGGAATAAATACAACAAGAACGTTTTATGTGTAACTGTGTATTGAAAAAAAAACTGTCAGACAAATGATTCTAACAATTGAAAGTGTCACATGGATTTCCTGCAAACTGAGCTACCTTAACATTAAGTTAGTGACGTGTCTTGCGGCTACCACGGGGTGTCTTGCCACCTAGGCAACACTATGACCTAAGGCATCCTTGTGGCGACCTTGGGGCCTGGACGCCCAGGCAACACCATAAAAACAAGGGCATGCACATGAAGTTTGGGCTCTTTGGCATGTATTTGGGATCGCTCTTGCGGCTTTGTGCACCTTGTGTACAATGAAAGTTGATGTACATGGTTTTCCTGCTAATTCAAGTTAAATATGTGTCATTCTTGCATACAGTTCCTATAAGTGCAATGTCAATTTATTTAACAGTTTACTGATAACGAATCTTGTCCTCTTGTACATACCTGCAATTTATTTAACAGATTACTGACAATGAATTTTGTCCCCGGGTACTTACCATCATGGATGGTGTATGAATTGTTATGGGATTGGAAACCTCTTGTTGCAGCAACCTGTGAGGCGTCTTGTGGCTACCACGGGGTGTCTTGCCACCTAGGCAACACTATGACCTAAGGCATCCTTGTGGCGACCTTGGGGCCTGGACGCCCAGGCAACACCATAAAAACAAGGGCATGCACATGAAGTTTGGGCTCTTTGGCATGTATTTGGGATCGCTCTTGCGGCTTTGTGCACCTTGTGTACAATGAAAGTTGATGTACATGGTTTTCCTGCTAATTCAAGTTAAATATGTGTCATTCTTGCATACAGTTCCTATAAGTGCAATGTCAATTTATTTAACAGTTTACTGATAACGAATCTTGTCCTCTTGTACATACCTGCAATTTATTTAACAGATTACTGACAATGAATTTTGTCCCCGGGTACTTACCATCATGGATGGTGTATGAATTGTTATGGGATTGGAAACCTCTTGTTGCAGCAACCTTAGTTTTGAGTGTTCTAGATTGGCAACCTTTTGTGCAGGAACAGTGTGTCGTGTTATGGTTGAAAACACTAATTTATGAGTTGTGACAATTGGGGACGCATTGAGACCATGCAATTGATCAGACTTGCTGCGTTGACCTATATACATGTGAATGTGCAGTCTATATTGCGATGCGTACACAATATGCATGTCTAGAGAGATGTCCCAACGGTCACCTGGCGAGAGAGGCGACGCGCATGGCGAACCAGCCGAACACCATGCTGCCGTAAAAAATCAACCAAAATCCACCCCAAATCCCAGTACGCATCACCCAATCCAGTTCGCAGACACCCCAAAATACCAGATCTACACGAGAGAGGAGGGATTTCGGCTGGAGAAGAGCTCAACGAGGTGGCACTCAGCTAACTGCAGTGCATGTGCAGGATGGAGCGATGCCGGCGCCCGCCTCCAACCACGCGACCAGCTCCACGGCCGATAAGGAGCCGACTCCGTCATGCTGTGATACGGCGCCGCCATCGCGCTCTGCTTCGACGGCTATGCGCCCGTCAGCACCACCGGCTCCTGCATCACCACCGACAGCACCGAAGCTCCTCCGCAGTGTGAAGATGAGCACGATGGAGCAAGCAGAGGCACCACCTAGGGGCCGTAGCTGGTGGGTTCAATCAGCATCCAGAGCTGCAGATCCAGTGGAGGGGCTTAGCGCCCAACGATCGGCTTCCTGGCTTGGGAAGGCGTGCCCAGGCAGATCCTACGCTGAAGTTGTCCGTGAGGGAATATCTGCTAGACATCTATGTACGGCGGCAAGAATAGAGGCTCCCTCCCCAGCACTGAAACTAACGAAAGCTCGGCGGCGGCGACAGGTGTTGTTTACCAACATCCCCATGGTTGTGTCTTCCACAAAGATTCAGCCCCAGCATCGATCCGTCAACTTAGCAGCCTGCAGTTGCAATGCAAGCCCAAGACCTTCCTCAAGCAACCAAATGTTTCTGTTCTGGAACCTTCCTTGCGCACCTTACCTCGGGAGACTGATGCCATGTCATTGCCTACCGAAGCAACTCCTTGGCAGCTGGTAAGGGAGAGATACTGGTGGAGGAAAAATAAGGCAAAAATCTCTTACTCCTACCCTTCCACCAGGCATCTGAATTCAGCAAAATTCAAAGAGAGGGTGGGGGGATCGCTGCTTCAATTGTTTGACGCGAGGCCATCAAATGGCGCAATGCACTGACCCTCCTAAGTGTTGGAAGTGCAGATGCAGCGGTCATATCTCTTCCCAATGCACAAGCAAAGGTCCCTCACAAAGTTTTGGCTCTATCAAGGCTAATGATCCCCATGGCATCGAAAGGAGGGGAAGAACCCGTGACACTCTCTATCGAATGCCCCATTGGAGTGAAGATTGTGGTAGTGGTTGGTACAGAGTAGAGTCCTCTCATAGGAGGCAGCACAGAGATAGAAGTTGTTCATCCCAAGCATCGAGTTTCATTGAGCCAAAAGGAGAAAGGAGACCTCCACATCTGCAACGAAGTTCCAAGGAAAACATTACCATCAAAAGTTGCTATTCTGCAGAGACTATGCAAATGCCATCTTCACACAATCAGATTCATGCTCGGTTAAAACAATACCAGCATCACACAATTGTAGGGACAAGATCCAATTCTGATGCCATACTCATAGTTCCTCAGGAACACTCCCCTACCACTCAGCAGCTAGAAGCATGGATGGGGTCACTAGCTAGAGCAAGGAACACAACAGTCTCATTTAGATGACATCACAGTCGCTTTCTTAGTTGATCATTCCCCAAAGGTCACCCAACAAAGACCTAAGGTGATGAGCCGGGAGCCAACAAATGTACCAGCAGAAACGAGTTCTGAAGTTGCACCAACGGTTCAAGCACATCCCTCGTCAACTCACGCAGAACTGGAGACTGACGGCAATTTCACCAATCTGTTCAAACAATTCGAGGAAGTCGTCGCCAAATCATTGGAACCCTGTTTGTCTCAGATACCTTCCACCAACTCAATAGCTGAAGAAGATCAAAATGAAGAACAGATGTGCAGTCCAAGACTTAGGACCAGAAGCTGAAGCTGAATGTCAAGATGGCTCATGAGTTTTTAGCAAAGAAATGGGTTTCGCTAGGGAATAAAGAGACTCTGAAGTTACTGGCATTGATTCGATACCTTGACCCCTACAGGAAGCTTTTGCCCCCATCCACTCTTGAGGCAATCAAGAAATCAACTAAAGTCTTCAAGAAGAAAAATATACACAAAAAGAATATGTCATCCACAGCTTCTGACACGATCAAGGAGAGGAAAAGGAGCAAAAAAGGGCAAGTGCTGAAGAAACGTTTTGACGTTGTTAAAAGAAAAAGAAGGAAGTCAGCAACAAGCGCAATCCCAAGAAGTACAAGAAATCCTAAGAAGTAGAAGCTAAAGATTGTGGCTGCCAGGCGTCATTCCCAAGTCGTCCAGCAGTTCCTTGAAGATCTCGACCTTCTTAGTTAAGGGACATGACTATATCAGAGGCAAACATTCACCCGAAGTTGCTGCGCCTCCAAGGAAACCAAGCTGACAGTGGATACTACTTGAATTAGAAGAAACTAAGCTAGTAAGCTAGAATGCGAGGATCATAAGACTCCCTAACACAAGAAAGCTCAGATTAGAGACATTGGTCTCCCTAGTGGCTGAAAGCTTCGTCAAGTCTTGAACATCTTCAGACAGCCTTAGTGATGCTGGTGTCTCACCTGTTGTCTTTCCTTTTCCCGGACTTGGTGATGACCATGGTCCGGCCTGGCATTCCCGCTGGGTTAGTCGTTGTAACCTTAGGTTGTAACTCTATCATTATCCTCGTGATGAGCCGGGAGCCAACAAATGTACCAGCAGAAACGAGTTCTGAAGTTGCACCAACGGTTCAAGCACATCCCTCGTCAACTCACGCAGAACTGGAGACTGACGGCAATTTCACCAATCTGTTCAAACAATTCGAGGAAGTCGTCGCCAAATCATTGGAACCCTGTTTGTCTCAGATACCTTCCACCAACTCAATAGCTGAAGAAGATCAAAATGAAGAACAGATGTGCAGTCCAAGACTTAGGACCAGAAGCTGAAGCTGAATGTCAAGATGGCTCATGAGTTTTTAGCAAAGAAATGGGTTTCGCTAGGGAATAAAGAGACTCTGAAGTTACTGGCATTGATTCGATACCTTGACCCCTACAGGAAGCTTTTGCCCCCATCCACTCTTGAGGCAATCAAGAAATCAACTAAAGTCTTCAAGAAGAAAAATATACACAAAAAGAATATGTCATCCACAGCTTCTGACACGATCAAGGAGAGGAAAAGGAGCAAAAAAGGGCAAGTGCTGAAGAAACGTTTTGACGTTGTTAAAAGAAAAAGAAGGAAGTCAGCAACAAGCGCAATCCCAAGAAGTACAAGAAATCCTAAGAAGTAGAAGCTAAAGATTGTGGCTGCCAGGCGTCATTCCCAAGTCGTCCAGCAGTTCCTTGAAGATCTCGACCTTCTTAGTTAAGGGACATGACTATATCAGAGGCAAACATTCACCCGAAGTTGCTGCGCCTCCAAGGAAACCAAGCTGACAGTGGATACTACTTGAATTAGAAGAAACTAAGCTAGTAAGCTAGAATGCGAGGATCATAAGACTCCCTAACACAAGAAAGCTCAGATTAGAGACATTGGTCTCCCTAGTGGCTGAAAGCTTCGTCAAGTCTTGAACATCTTCAGACAGCCTTAGTGATGCTGGTGTCTCACCTGTTGTCTTTCCTTTTCCCGGACTTGGTGATGACCATGGTCCGGCCTGGCATTCCCGCTGGGTTAGTCGTTGTAACCTTAGGTTGTAACTCTATCATTATCCTCTCTTAATGAATGGCAGCGCTCCTGCCTTATTTCAAAAAAAAAAATGAATCTATATAAACGAGTGTTGATGGATTGTGTAAATCTGTGAGGAATGTATATTTTAATTCATAGACTGCCCCATGTGTGTAATACTATATTTGAGTAAAAAAATACATTTATATATGAATTTTGGGTTGTACCGATGGCGCAGGCCACTTGATCACAGTATGGAGTGACCTTCATGGCGGTGTCCCCTCTTACATAAACCAAAAAAACATAGTACGGGATCCTAAACTTAACATCTTCCCTTCCAACAAGGTTGGTGCAGATCAATCTGACAAATGTAACAGTTCTTGTGTGCCAGTTCGTCGTATGTGTTCTTTTCATTCAGGGGATGGGCGTCGTCGTGAGGATCTGCCTCCCCCTCACCTGGACCTGATGGTAAAGGGAGGGTCTTCCTCCTCTTAGGATCCCACGAATCAGCGGAAGTCCGCATGCCGGATCTGCAAGAATTGGGAAGAGCCTCACCAAGATTTAGCGCACTCGCTAAGATCTCTAGGTTATCATCTCCCGGTCCACTTCCCTTCATTGTGTGACTTGAATGATTTATTCTTCCTGTGACTTAAATTGGTTTAGAGGCGGAGTGAACTAGGTTTTTCATCTGTGTTCATTCAGTCTCCGATCGTCGTATATGCATGTGTAATCTGATTGTGGCAGATAAAATTTCATGGACCACTGAACGAAAAGTGGCATGCATGGTCTCATCAAATATTGGATGTGTTGAGGTGGCTATTTCCATTCTTTGTTAGTGTTGAATCTGGAATTGGCTAGTTGAATATTTAAGTTGCTTATACTTCTTAATATTGAATACACAGAGAAAAGGAGACTGCTACATATTAAAGCTGGCAAGTATTGCGTCATAAATGGAGCACCTATGATGCCCGATAAATAGCCATCTGGCAGTTTCATTTTCGAAAAAGTATCATAGCATGTCAGCACTCAAAAGAAGGTTCAAAACACAAACCTGTAACTTAGATAGTTGATCCACACGTATTCCTGTGGAAGAATATCCACTCTTGGGAGCATTGCCGCTCTATTTGATAAAAGTGGAGCCTAATCTCAAAATACTGTCTCTTTCAGCCACTTGGCTAGAAACTTTTTCCTCGCTTTCTTTTTCTCTTCCATTCCATCATCTCCCTGCAGGTCTTACACAATGTGAAAATGTCAACATATATTACTGGACACTGAATATATTAAAATAACAGATACAAAGACCACATTTCCATTATTTTAAATTAGTAATATGGGTCACATATTGAAAAAAAGCAAACAAATTCTGAGCAGATATGAAACTGATCTTACCCTAAAGATCACCCTTGAAATGCATCAATAATATAATAGTATCATATGCTTAATGCAGGAAGTTTCTCTGCTATAGCATATACCTTCCCCACTACCAGTTTAACTTTTCTCCGTCCACTTGATGAGGTACCATTAAAAAATGCACAAAGCTAGCTATCATCTCACAATACAGTTTCGTGAACCTTGATCAATATCAAATTGGTAAGGAAGCTATCTGGATGCAACTTTTAATTTGTATCTACCCAAATCAGTAACAGTAGAGCTAATGTACCTCAAACCAATATTGATGATAAACAACAAGCAAATAAATCACAATCCTATCTCAAATATGAGGTGAGCAACGAAATTGTTGTCGCAGAGCTGCACTATTATGCTATGTCAGATTAGGATCAGATTTCTTCAGCAGTTCATAGATGAACTTGATATTTACCAAAACCTTAAACAAGCATGTATCTTACCAATGGATGCCCTTGCTGTGCAGCCGTTCTTTGGCCAATATTTGCAAGCAGAAAAAAATTTTCCTCTTTGATTTCTGCAAAAGCAAACACCATCAGTTCTGATGGAAAGATTTTTACCAAGCACATAATAACATGTGAAACAAAGATTTAGAAAATGCAGGTAACAAATAATGCTGAAATTCTTATCCATCTTGTTTACCTGACATCGACACAATTGTCGCAGGTAGACAATTGCATTGTGCAGAAAAAGATGGATGTTCCAATATATACTGCAACGTTAACTGCATAACAGAAATTTATTCAGGATTTAACCGAGAAAATCATCATGTTATTCCGACCTATAGTTGAAGCCTAAACGGCAATCATGGGCATAATGGCCGCAGATCTAACATCATTTTCCTTCAAATGCACGACAGAATCTAGCTGATAAAATGAGCTTCACTATTTGGAGATATTACCACTCTTCACAATAAAGATTGAAATGAATTGAAAATGACAAAATTATTACAGAGAGTAAGGCGCAAAACCCAGCTTCCCAAGCATGGCAAATTGTAGCATACGAATTAACAACCTTGATTTGTCATCATCACAGAACCAGAGAGAGAGAATACAGTGCAATACACCCAGTTGTCGTCTAATTCTAGCTTCCCAAACATGGCAAACTGACATTGTAGTGTACCAACTAACAACCTTGATACAGTGCAACACCCAGCTGTCGTCTAATTCAACACAAGCAGCTAGACCATGTCGATCCTACTAGTCTACAGCAGTAGCGGGTAAGAGATTTAGAAACAGATCGCAAGTGATGGGGATGGGGGAGGGGACGGAACCTTCACAGCAGTGTTGTCGAGGAAGAAGGCAGCTCGTTGAGGTAACTCCGCACGGCAGCGACTCGTCCGCTCGAGGTTGCAGACGACGGCGCAATCGCGGCCGAGGATCGCGGAGGGGTAGGCGAAGAGCGGGTCGAGGTCGCGCGCGGGGAGGTAATTAGCATCAGCGCCAGCTTGGCGACCTCGACCGCCTCCGAGGCGCGCAACCAG